>QJPP01007379.1:0-197447 GCA_003996215.1 Jaltomata sinuosa
TTTCCTCCTCTACCGCCTCTTCATCATCCGCAACATCACCTTGAGTATGAATTACCGGATGTGATTCCGGTAATATTTTTCCGCTTCTTGTGGTGATCTCCATACAGCTAGCATCATTCCTCGGATGAGTCGTGTCACTCGGCAAGGTACCTGTCTTCCTTTGGTTCAGAGATGCCGAGATTTGCCCCACTTGCTGCTCCAGCTGCTTGATAGCGGTGGAATGTGACTCTACTACCTGAATCAATGTTGATAACTCAGTCCGCATTGCCTTCACCCCAGAGTCAGTCGATTCCACCTTTAGCAGCATCTTCGCCATCATGTTCTCTAGCTTGGAAGTCCCTGCCTCATTGCCAGCTTTGTCCCGATTACCAGGTGGTACATACAACCCACCTCTATCGGTGTTATTCCTCCATCTACCTTGATCGCGATCTCTGTAACCATCTTTCTCATAGTGGTTGTCTCTCTGGTAGTTCCGACCTTGGTTTCCCTGGCCATTTGCCTGGACACCCCCCAAGTAATTTGCCTCCTCAGTCTCCATACCTTGGGAACCCACCGCTTGTACCTTCTCCATACCTCCTGAGAACAAGTGCTTGGTCAGTAGGTCCAACTGCGTTTTCAGATGCGCCATGTCTTGGTCGCGCTCCTCCTCTTTCCTACGCTGCTCTGCTGACATACCAACGATATAGGTGCTAGCTGCAACCTCTGAATCTCATGTGTGCCAGGCCCTGTTGGTTTTGGTGAGCCTGTCCAAAGTAGTTGTGGCCTCAACAAAGGTAAGACCCATGAATGCACCACCTGTTGCGTTGTCTAACGTCGGCTTGGTAGCCGAATTCAGTGCCCGGTAGAACGTCTGCATCAAAAAGTTATCAGTCAACTGATGGTTCGGGCATTGTGTTATCTTCTTTTTGAATCGCAACCAAGTCTGATGCAGTGCTTCGTGCTGTTGCTGCCTAAAGTTGCTAATCTCGTCCCTCAACTGTATCATCCGAGAGGGAGGAAAGAACCTTTCTAGGAAAGCTCCTCTCAACTCTCCCCACGTTGTGATAGAATTGGGGGTCAGCTCTGTCAACCACAATGCTGCCTCATCAAACAGAGACAACGGAAACAACCTGAGCCTGATCGCTGTCTGACTCACGCCCGGTAGTTCAAACGACTTGCATATGCCCACAAAATTCATTAGGTGCTGGTTTGGATCCTCCCCAGCGACACCTCGGAACACTCCTCTTAAGTTCAACAGCTGGATCATCGTGCTAGTGATGTTGAACTTGGCTCCGGGCGGTAGCGGTGGAACAACAATGGCGCCCGTAGCGCCAGCTCCATCTAAGTCGAGATCCTCATTATTCCTGCGATCTCATCCTGCAGACCTCCAGCATTCAGATTTTGTTGGGCCTGCAGTTCTGCAGCGATCCTCACTGCCTCTAGTTGTGCGGCCATATTCCGCCTCAATGTTCTAGCAAGCTCGGGGTCGTAAGGTAAAATTTGTTCCCCCTAACTTCAGGTACTTGGCATGCACAACTGTGTACCCTGTCAAAGAAAAAAACAACAAATAAACGTAAAGCAGGAAATTATGACTAAGAGTCAAATAAACACACCAGACTTAATTAACAACCGTAGTCCCCGGCAACGGCGCCACTTTTTGATAACGCCCAAACTACACCTCTAATTAAAGAAGCGTAAGCGGTCGTAGTCAAATATAGAACCCAACTAGGTTGGGGTCGAATCCCACAGAGAATATGGTGAGAATTAAGCCTTTAGTGAAGTATGTGACTAGTCGTCAATAGTTTCCGGTAAAAAGGGGGGGTTTTGTGTGAACAATGTGTAAACAAAACGCAGCAATAATGTATGAGAAATAATAGTAGGAGAATGAACTAGGGAAGTGTTTACCATGGCGTTGGTAACAATGTCGATCCTAGGCTTAATCGGGTTCTTTTTATATGCGTGTCACGATGTGATTGAAGCAATGGTATCGTCTAAACGTCTCTCGACCAAATAAACAAATTTCCTTTTCTATTCTCTCGACCTCGAAAAGATGTGCTTTTTAGATTTCAATCCTAAACATCAAGTAGATTAATCTAGTTACAGCATTAATCATTAGACGAGAGTTAGTAGTCTCGAATCCTTGTTGTTAATCAAGTTTCCCGGTTTTAATCTCTTTACTCAAGCAAATTAAACCTAGGCATGTTCTAATATTTGCAACCACTAGAAAACATTAAATAACGAATGATTAACAACGTGACAACATACATATTGAACCCGTCGCTACCCGGAATCTATCTCGATACCTTAGCCATGGCTCCCACAACCCTAGTTGTGGGAGGTTTAGTTACTCATGCTAGTAGAAGAATAAAAGAAAGTCATATGCATAATAAAGAAAAGAGATCCTTACAATGTATTGAAAATAATCTTTAATTAATCCAAGAGCAAGAAACGAAAGATCCCAAGAACGAATCAAGAACAAGATTTAGGAGAAGGAAATCGGGTGTAGCGCGTTTCCTCTCTCAAAACTCGCTCAAAAACTCCTAAAACTATTGGGAGAACTATTGTATAATGAATGAATAAAACTTGGTAAATAAAATAAACCTAACATAGGGTATTTATAGGAGTCTAGGAAACAAATCCCAAAAATGCTCGGATTCCGCGTAACCGACTGTCTCAACTTGACGGCCAGGCTGACGGACCATCAAGCCAGTGACGGACCATCGCCTGGACCGTCACTGCTAACCAGTGATGCTGCTTCAGGTGCTGCCATGGTGTGACGGTTTGGGTGACGGACCGTCACCACCTCGACGGACCGTCGCCTTGGCCGTCACAACAAGGCAGTGGTGTAGCTCAACCTGACGGTCACTGTGACGGACCGTCATCTCCTTGACGGACCGTCACGGCGGCCGTCACTCCTAGGCAGTACACTTCCTCTACTTGACGGTCACATGTGACGGACCGTCACATGTTTGACGGACCGTCACTCAGGCCGTCACTCTTAGGCAGAATGTCTTTTTGCTCGTATTTCCTTCCGTTTCCGTGTTTGTCTCTATTTCCTACAAATATAACATAAAAACATCAAAAACGACGACGGTTGCTTGAAAACGTACGATTGTTCTTAGTAAAAAGGAGTCGAAAGTGCCGCGACGTTAAATCAGGCGCTGTATGAGAGGCAACCCATAAATTATCGTTGTAGTATAGTGGTAAGTATTCCCGCCTGTCACGCGGGTGACCCGGGTTCGATCCCCGGCAACAGCGCCACTTTTTGATAGCGCCCAAACTACACCTCTAATTAAAGAAGCGTAAGCGATCGTAGTCAAATATAGAACCCAACTAGGTTGGGGTCGAATCCCACAGAGAATATGGTGAAGATTAAGTCTTTAGTGAAGTATGTGACTAATGGTCAATAATTTCCGGTAAATAAAGGGGGGGTTTTATGTGAACAATGTGTAAACAAAACGCAGCAATAATGTATGAGAAATAATAGTAGGAGAATGAACTAGGAAAGTGTTTACCATGGCGTTGGTAACAATGTCGATCCTAGGCTTAATCGGGTTCTTTTTATATGCGTGTCACGATGTGATTAAAGCAATGGTATCGTCTAAACGTCTCTCGACAAAATAAACCAATTTCCTTTTCTATTCTCTCGACCTCGAAAAGATGTGCTTTTTAGATTTCAATCCTAAACATCAAGTAGATTAATCTAGTTACAGCATTAATCATTAGACGAGAGTTAGTAGTCTCGAATCCTTGTTGTTAATCAAGTTTCCCGATTTTAATCTTTTTACTCAAGCAAATTAAACCTAGGCATGTTCTAATGTTTGCAACCACTAGAAAACGTTAAATAACGAATGATTAACAACGTGACAACATACATATTGAACCCGTCGCTACCCGGAATCTATCTCGATACCTTAGCCATGGCTCCCACAACCCTAGTTGTGGGAGGTTTAGTTACTCATGCTAGTAGAAGAATAAAAGAAAGTCATATGCATAATAAAGAAAAGAGATCCTTACAATGTATTGAAAACAATCTTTAATTAATCCAAGAGCAAGAAACCAAAGATCCCAAGAACGAATCAAGAACAAGATTTAGGAGAAGGAAACCGGGTGTAGCGCGTTTCCTCTCTCAAAACTCGCTCAAAAACTCCTAAAACTATTGGGAGAACTATTGTATAATGAATGAATAAAACTTGGTAAATAAAATAAACCTAACATAGGGTATTTATAGGAGTCTAGGAAACAAATCCCAAAAACGCTCGGATTCCGCGTAACCGACTGTCTCAACTTGACGGCCAGGCTGACGGACCGTCAAGCTAGTGACGAACCGTCGCCTGGACCGTCACTGCTAACCAGTGATGCTGCTTCAGGTGCTGCCTTGGTGTGACGGTTTGGGTGACGGACCGTCACCACCTTGACGGACCGTCGCCTTGGCCGTCACCACAAGGCAGTGGTGTAGCTCAACTTGACGGTCACTGTGACGGACCGTCATCGCCTTGACGGACCGTCACGGCGGCCGTCACTCCTAGGCAGTACACTTCCTCTACTTGACGGTCATATGTGACAGACCGTCACATGTTTGATGGACCGTCACTCAGGCCGTCACTCTTAGGCAGAATGTCTTTTTGCTCGTATTTCCTTCCGTTTCCGTGTTTGTATCCATTTCCTACAAATATAACATAAAAACATCAAAAACGACGATGGTTGCTTAAAAACGTACGATTGTTCTTAGTAAAAAGGAGTCGAAAGTGCCGCGACGTTAAATCAGGCGCTGTATGGGAGGCAACCCATAAATTGTCGTTGTAGTATAGTGGTAAGTATTCCCGCCTGTCACGCGGGTGACCCGGGTTCGATCCCCGGCAACAGCGCCACTTTTTGATAACGCCCAAACTACACCTCTAATTAAAGAAGCGTAAGCGATCGTAGTCAAATATAGAACCCAACTAGGTTGGGGTCGAATCCCACAGAGAATATGGTGAAGATCAAGTCTTTAGTGAAGTATGTGACTAATGGTCAATAATTTCCGGTAAATAAAGGGGGGGGTTTTGTGTGAACAATGTGTAAACAAAACGCAGCAATAATGTATGAGAAATAATAGTAGGAGAATGAACTAGGGAAGTGTTTACCATGGCGTTGGTAACAATGTCGATCCTAGGCTTAATCGGGTTCTTTTTATATGCGTGTCACGATGTGATTGAAGCAATGGTATCGTCTAAACGTCTTCTCGACCAAATAAACAAATTTCCTTTTCTTTCTCTCGACCTCGAAAAGATGTGCTTTTTAGATTTCAATCCTAAACATCAAGTAGATTAATCTAGTTACAGCATTAATCATAAGACGAGAGTTGGTAGTCTCGAATCCTCGTCGTTAATCAAGTTTCCCGGTTTTAATCTCTTTACTCAAGCAAATTAAACCTAGGCATGTTCTAATGTTTGCAACCACTAGAAAACGTTAAATAACGAATGATTAACAACGTGACAACATACATATTGAACCCGTCGCTACCCAGAATCTATCTCGATACCTTAGCCATGGCTCCCACAACCCTAGTTGTGGGAGGTTTAGTTACTCATGCTAGTAGAAGAATAAAAGAAAGTCATATGCATAATAAAGAAAAGAGATCCTTACAATGTATTGAAAACAATCTTTAATTAATCCAAGAGCAAGAAACCAAAGATCCCAAGAACGAATCAAGAACAAGATTTAGGAGAAGGAAACCGGGTGTAGAGCGTTTCCTCTCTCAAAACTCGCTCAAAAACTCCTAAAACTATTGGGAGAACTATTGTATAATGAATGAATAAAATTTGGGAAATAAAATAAACCTAACATAGGGTATTTATAGGAGTCTAGGAAACAAATCCCAAAAACGCTCGGATTCTGCGTAACCGACTGTCCCAACTTGACGGCCAGGCTGACAGACCGTCAAGCCAGTGACGGACCGTCGCCTGGACCGTCACTGCTAACCAGTGATGCTGCTTCAGGTGCTGCCTTGGTGTGACGGTTTGGGTGACGGACCGTCACCACCTTGACGGACCGTCGCCTTGGCCGTCACCACAAGGCAGTGGTGTAGCTTAACCTGACGGTCACTGTGACGGACCGTCATCGCCTTGACGGACCGTCACGACGGCCGTCACTCCTAGGCAGTACACTTCCTCTACTTGACGGTCACATGTGACGGACCGTCACATGTTTGACGGACCGTCACTCAGGCCGTCACTCTTAGGCAGAATGTCTTTTTGCTCGTATTTCCTTCCGTTTCCGTGTTTGTCTCCATTTCCTACAAATATAACATAAAAACATCAAAAACGATGACGGTTGCTTGAAAACGTACGATTGTTCTTAGTAAAAAGGAGTCGAAAGTGCCGCGACGTTAAATCAGGCGCTGTATGGAAGGCAACCCATAAATTGTCATTGTAGTATAGTGGTAAGTATTCCCGCCTGTCACGCGGGTGACCCGGGTTCGATCCCCGGCAACGGCGCCACTTTTTGATAACGCCCAAACTACACCTCTAATTAAAGAAGCGTAAGCGGTCGTAGTCAAATATAGAACCCAACTAGGTTGGGGTCGAATCCCACAGAGAATATGGTGAAGATTAAGTCTTTAGTGAAGTATGTGACTAATGGTCAATAATTTTCGGTAAAGAAAGGGGGGGTTTTGTGTGAACAATGTGTAAACAAAACGCAGCAATAATGTATGAGAAATAATAGTAGGAGAATGAACTAGGGAAGTGTTTACCATGGCGTTGGTAACAATGTCGATCCTAGGCTTAATCGGGTTCTTTTTATATGCGTGTCACGATGTGATTGAAGCAATGGTATCGTCTAAGCATCTCTCGACCAAATAAACAAATTTCCTTTTCTATTCTCTCGACCTCGAAAAGATGTGCTTTTTAGATTTCAATCCTAAACATCAAGTAGATTAATCTAGTTACAGCATTAATCATTAGACGAGAGTTAGTAGTCTCGAATCCTTGTTGTTAATCAAGTTTCCCGGTTTTAATCTCTTTACTCAAGCAAATTAAACCTAGGCATGTTCTAATGTTTGCAACCACTAGAAAACGTTAAATAATGAAGGATTAACAACGTGACAATACATATATTGAACCCGTCGCTACCCGGAATCTATATCGCTACCTTAGCCATGGCTCCCACAACCCTAGTTGTAGGAGGTTTAGTTACTCATGCTAGTAGAAGAATAAAAGAAAGTCATATGCATAATAAAGAAAAGAAATCCTTACAATGTATTGAGAACAATCTTTAATTATTCCAAGAACAAGAAACCAAAGATCCCAAGAACGAATCAAGAACAAGATTTAGGAGAAGGAAATCGGGTGTAGCGCGTTTCCTCTCTCAAAACTCGCTCAAAAACTCCTAAAACTATTGGGAGAACTATTGTATAATGAATGAATAAAACTTGGTAAATAAAATAAACCTAACATAGGGTATTTATAGGAGTCTAGGAAACAAATCCCAAAAATGCTCGGATTCCGCGTAACCGACTGTCTCAACTTGACGGCCAGGCTGACGGACCATCAAGCCAGTGACGGACCATCGCCTGGACCGTCACTGCTAACCAGTGATGCTGCTTCAGGTGCTGCCATGGTGTGACGGTTTGGGTGACGGACCGTCACCACCTCGACGGACCGTCGCCTTGGCCGTCACAACAAGGCAGTGGTGTAGCTCAACCTGACGGTCACTGTGACGGACCGTCATCTCCTTGACGGACCGTCACGGCGGCCGTCACTCCTAGGCAGTACACTTCCTCTACTTGACGGTCACATGTGACGGACCGTCACATGTTTGACGGACCGTCACTCAGGCCGTCACTCTTAGGCAGAATGTCTTTTTGCTCGTATTTCCTTCCGTTTCCGTGTTTGTCTCTATTTCCTACAAATATAACATAAAAACATCAAAAACGACGACGGTTGCTTGAAAACGTACGATTGTTCTTAGTAAAAAGGAGTCGAAAGTGCCGTAAATTGGCGGCACATCACCCACGCATTGAGAATAATTTCTGAAATGATTTTACCCTATGGTATGTTTTCCATCAAAAACCCTATTTTTAATATCTATAAAGCTATGCATGAGTTGAGTAAGTTTTCCATGATTTTTCTACAAGCATGATGAACAAGGCACGTTTTCAAATGTATGATTTTAGCATATGATTTATGACATGATATGGAGCTTAGGCTCACAATAGTATATTCATGATTTGGATATACCGACGTTCTATTAATGCTCATGAATTATTTTCAAAACCAAGGTTTGTGAGTTGTACGATGATCCGGGTTTGCCAATATGATTTTGATTATGAACAAGATTTGGAATATAGATATGTCACATGTATGTGAGCTTTATGATATATTTTGGGAGTAGTATCTAGCACCGAGTGATGAGGGTTCTAGATAATCCAAGTTCAAAACTACGTTGCCCCCGTAAGTTGCCCTCTGTGGCTTATGACAGGATCCTATTATGATATAGTTCTAACCTTGGCCAGTTTGGACAACCTTTTTTGGTGTGGGTGTATGACACTAGATTTCATGTAGCTCATCATGGTTTCTGTCAGTTAAGAGAAACTCCCGTATGAATATTTTTAAGCTTTTAAGTTATATGATATCCTATTTTGCAGCTTGGCTTATCATTTTATGACTGACATTCAAATTATGATATATACTTATGATTTCTTTTATTTACGCATGAACTCAGTTTTAGGCATGCTTTCAAGTATATTTCATTATATCATATGCATATCTCACATACTCAGTACATTCCATAGTACTGACCACATACCTCTTTGTGCTGCATCCTATTATGATGTAAATCTTATAGCCTGCTCCCAGATTCGTGGCTAGTAGGTCAGCAGCACATCCAGCCAGCTTGGTGAGTCCTCTTCCTTCAAGGACTTGGAGTTTAGCCTCATCCTAGATTTTTAGTTCTTTCATTTAGTTTTTAGTATTTAGAGTTAGCTGGGAGCTTGTCCAAGCAGCTCATCATTAGTAGAGGCTTTTAGACATAGAGTCAGATACTCAACTTAATTTGGATTGTCATCTTTAAACTTATATTTATATAACAAATTAAGTTACTCATTACTTCAGTTAAGCTTCCGTTCTTATGTTCTGTTTAGTTTTTAAGTCATGCTAATGCGAGAGGGTTATCTTGAGATCACTTGTGATCTTGGGTCTTGTGTTACGTCCAAGGAGTTAGCTCGAGACATGACAGACTTGGTATCAGAGCATCATGTTCAAGAATCCTAGGGTGTATGAAAGCTGCATACAGTGCAGTTTCTTTCATAGTTATGAAGTGCGCCACACTTATGAGATGGAGGCTAAGAGGTGTCTTAGGAAAAACTTCACTTCTTTCGTATTCAACATTATGCAATAGAGTTTTAACTCTATTTACCCTTCTAATTCTTTCCTTACGTGTTTCACATAATGCCTCTGCGAAGAAACTCTAAGAGGGATGCTAATCCTCCTGTTCCTGACCATGAGGTTACGAATGCAGAATTTTGTGAAGCCATCCATATGTTGTCTCAAGTCATGACAACTTAATTTAATGAGAAAGAGAAACTGAAGAAGAGAAAGAGTAAGAACAAGAAAACTAGAAATGGAACCACGAGTCTAGTCAACAGAAAACTAGTAGTAGGAACCGATCATCTTTTTAGCAGAGGTCATCCAGACCAACCCCATCTCAAGTTATCACACCTGCACTCAATTCTCATCCTGGTCATAATAGGGCTCCGAAGACCTTGAGGTACCCTCGTTGTAGTAGTTGCAGTAAGTTTCATCTAGGTGAGTGCCTTGCTGGTAAAGTGGGGTGTTTTGGGTGTGATCAGTTAGGCCATATAATCAAGCCTTTCCCCTCAGCTAAACCAAGCAATAGCGGTATTCATGTCCAAAACCAATTCCTTTCTCTGTCTAGCCAGCCGAGTTAGAGTTTTCCTCCAGAAGCTGAATTAGGTATGTAACTAGATTTCTTCCTTTATGCATCCATAGTTCCCAGACCCCTATTCTTGTATGGTTGTGAGTTGTCTTGGCTTAGAACATAGCAGTGATAGAGGAGTATAGCATCTCGACGGGTAGTAGAAAGAGAGAGTTGTAGGTTGTTAGAACCATGTAAGCTTCGCATGTTATTGCAAGGGATATGTTATAAGTTAATAAATATGGTATGTACAACCCCTATATGACATAGAAAGATTGAGGTTGTTCTGTTACGCTAAAATGATCATAGTTTCGTTTAGAGGTTGGTGAGAGGTCCATAGACTTAGAAAGGTAGCATGAATCTAAGAGGGAGAAGGTGGGATATAGATGCAGTCAAATTTTGGAGGCTCGGGTAGTGATGCTATGAATGTTAGAACGAAGATAAGGGGGTAAAGCAGAGGCTTATTTTCATCCTAACATCGTAAGTTTACTTCCGTCATTACAACACCTTTGCATATCATGTGTGTCAGCTCCTTGGTCCCAAATTCAAATTTACGCACTTCATTCAAATTCATGCTCATATTCAGCTCCTAGAATGACAAGTGATTGCTTCAGACAATGATTCTACTCTTACTCTATGGTTCTATGAGTCCCAATTTTATGCCTAGAGGCTCGTTATTTATGTGGGCTCAAGTCTCATAGTATGCTCTGACCTATTTACTCAGTTCAGTCCTCAGACATGCCTTAATGGTTAATCAAATCATGCTACGTCATGTATATGCTCAGACTTGATTTCTTGAATTAGTTTGCGCTTGTGATTTCCTTGCTTTAAAGCCCTTTGGACTTTGTCTTTAATGACGAGGGGTGGTGATCCCCACTATTCATGCCTTACGTGCCCAATATATGAATTGCTCATGCCTATTGTGTGCCCAGTATGTGAATTGCTCGTGCCTATTGTGCTTGATTCCCCAAGCCTTACCTTGAGTGTCTAGATCACGCTAAGTGTAAGTCTAGACCGATCAAAAATCCTTAATTCGTGACACTCATGCTCCCGCTATTTTCTTTCAAGATTCTAGTGTATCCTGTTATTGGTGTTAGGGGAGAAAGCCTAGTAGTATCCTAGACGGGGAGTAGTAGATTTCTTTCTTTTTTGGTGTACTTGTTTCACCTTGGCTTCTAGGTGTGGAGGAATTGCGAGGTAAGGATTATTCATGCGAAGTAGTTAGATGAGAAATGTTGGTAGGTTTCTCTGTAGAAGTTCTTGAAGTTGCAGCTCCTACATATGCCGGGGGGGGGGGGAGAAGTCTGGGATAGGGTAAGCTACAAAACCATAAGGTGACCATAGTTACAAGCTTGAATATCGTGATGAAATGCATGTTGACCTTTGCTTGGTGCAGCTAGTGACCCTTTGGTTAGGAGCTCAAGGTTAGTTGGTTGTTGTGATAAGAAGGAATACTATTCTTAGGATATATGCTAGATGTAAGAGATTTAGCCGAGATAGGCTTGAACATGGAGAAAGCAGGTAGTTAGACTCATACCTTAGTATCTATATGTGCGCTAGTGAGAATGTTAGCTGAAATGGTAAGTGTGGTATTTAGAATACAATAGTTTTCCTATATAGATACTCCTCTCATTTTTATGTTCCTTTCAGCTAACTACGATTTTTAAGAATGCGTTCGTTCTTTTTGAGTTTTAGCTAAGTCCCTACTCTCACTCAAGACCAGTTATCATGTTAGATATCTAGTTTCATATCCTATCGGTGTTCTTATACTCTCAGTATGCATATAGGTCTCACGAATCCATCTCAGTTCATATTTCAGTCAGATATCAGTTACCGTGTTAGTACTCCAATTTTTTGAACTCAGTTGGTGGAATTGCAACTCTTTCCCTACTACCTCAGCCTAGTTAGTATTCATTTGAGGATGAATGATCCCAAAGGGGAGATATTGTAATACCCTAAAAATCCTAAGCTATTACCCGAACCTTTTTCCATGAGTGTAATAATCATTTCCCTAGTGTGGTGAGTGCTTTGTATGAGAATCATGTTCATAAGAAACTCTTATCATCAAGTGAAGTTGAAAGCACCCCAACCAAATGAGTTTTCATGTAAGACTAAACTAGGGTCAACTTCAAATGACCATTTCTCATATAATGTAAAGATTTAGGTGGCCTAGTACCCATAAAATTAAAGATTTTGAGTCTTCTTTCCAACGCCATTGACCACGCATTGATCCAATTCCAGAGTAAAATATTATGGGTATTTTACTGCAGCACTATCAGTGACAGGATGAAGACTCGTGAAACAAAACCACGGTCCGTACCGTGACTTGTGAAAATAGACCTAAACCTTTAACTTTTCATCTTCAAAACCATTGGTTGGTCCATGACCCGTAGACGAAAACCACAGTCTGTAGAGTGACCTGTGGTTTGTCAAATTTTAGCTTTTATTCCCCAGTTTCCACGAGTGACTTGATGGTCATCATTTTGAACGACGGTCCATCCTGTAACCTGTGGAATCACCTTCAGAGAGGTACCAAGTCCTATAAATTCTATGAGAGGTTTGATGACCCATCAACCCATTCCACGACCCATCCTTCCATCTGTAGTTTCTGAGGGTCCAAGGATCCTTATTTCCTGAAGTCAAAACCATGAGTCACAGGACGGTTTGTCATTCAGAATCACGGACCATAGAGTCACTCATGGAATGGAATTCCAGTAGACTCCCATATGTGGTTCCTTAAACTACGAACCAGTTGATGGGTCGTAGACTGACTCGTGGTCCCTGAAGCTGAGTCATTTTATCAATTTTTCCAAGCTTAAGTCCAGGGGTATTTTTATAATTTTCCACACTTTTAACTCTTAAGTGAGGTCGTTTTGACCTCTTTTAGTAGGGTTTCTACCCCAATTAGCCTAAGTCTCTTCTTATTCCCTCATTCGAGCACCCAAAAGAGAAAAGAACTTCATAACTCCAAGTCTCAAGCTTAAGATCAAGGATTTCTATTACAAGTCTCCATCTTTCCCATTCTTAATTGGAAAAGCTTCAAATCAGGTATGTGAGTATTCAATAAGGGAATTCCTTCACCCTTTGCCTAAAACCCCAATCTTCTAAATTAATTTTATGAATTTTCAATTAGGGTTTTTACCCAATTCTCATGGGTTTCACTATAAATTATTTCCTCATGATTCTTCTATGAATTCTAAATCTAAATTGCATGATTTTGCATGGATTTTTTATAAGCGGTTTTCTATTCACCATTTGAAGGCTAACCCTTTTTCAATTTGTGAAATTGTTATTAATTAAGTTTACTAGCATCAATTCATGGTTTCTGACCTTTTACCCATGTTTCATATGAGATTCCTTAAGTGTTTTCAAAAGCCCACGCATTGAGAATGATTTTTAGAATGATTCTACCCTATGGTATGTTTTCCATCAAAAACCCTATTTTTAAAATCTATAAAGCTATGAATGAGTTGAGTAAGTTTTCCATGATTTTACTATAAGCACGATGAACAAGGCACATTTTCAAATACATGATTTTAGCATATGATTTATGACATGATATGGAGCTTAGTCTCATAATATTATATTCATGATTTGTATGACATCCTAAAGTTCCATTAATGCTCATGAACTATTTTCAAAACTAAGGTTTGTGAGTTGTATGATGATCTGGGTTTGCCAATATAATTATGAACAAGATTTGGCATCTAGATATGTCACATGTATGTGAGCTTTATGATATATTTTGGGAGTAGTATCTAGCACCGAGTGATGAGGATTCTAAGTAATCCAAGTCCAAAACTACGTTGCCACCGCATGTTGCCCTCTTTGGCTTATGACAGGATCCTATTATGATATAGTTCTAACCTTGGCCAGTTTGGACAACCTTTTTTGGTGTGGGTGTATGACACTAGATTCCATGTAGCTCATCATGGTTTATGTCAGTTAAGAGAAACTACCGTATGAATATTTTTAAGATTTTAAGTTATATGATATCCTATTTTGCAGCTTGGCTTATCGTTTTATGACTCACGTTCAAATTATGATATTTACTTATGATTTCTTTTATTTACGCATGAACTAAGTTTTAAGCATGCTTTCAAGTATATTTCATTATATCGTGTGCGTATCTCACTTACTCAGTACATTTTATAGTACTGACCACATACTTCTTTGTGCTGCATCCTATAATGATGTAAATCTTATAGCCTGCTCCCAGATTCGTGGCTAGTAGGTCAACAGCACATCCAACCTTCTTGGGGAGTCTTCTTCCTTCGAGGACTTAGAGATTAGCCTCATCCTAGATTTTTATTTCTTTCATTCAGTTTTCAGTATTTAGAGTTAGCTGGGGGCTAGTCCAAGCAACTCATCAGTAGTAGAGGCTTTTAGACATAAAGTCAGATACTCAGCTTAATTTGGATTGTCATCTTTAAACTTATATTTATATAACAGATTAAGTTACTCATTACTTCAGTTAAGCTTCCGTTCTTATGTTCTGTTTAGTTTTTAAGTCATGCTAATGCGAGAGGGTTATCTTGAGATCACTTGTGATCTTGGGTCTCGTGTTACGTCCAAGGAGTTAGCTCGAGACATGAAAAACTTGGTATCAGAGCATCAGGTTCAAGAATCCTTGGGTGTATGAAAGCCGCATCAAGTAGAGTCTCTTTCATAGTTATGAAGTGCGCCACACTTATGAGAGGGAGGCTAAGAGGTGTCTTAGGAAAAACTTCACTTCTTTCGTATTCAACATCATGCGATAGAGTTTCAACTCTATTTACCCTTCTAATTCTTTCCTTACGTGTTTCACATGTTGCCTCTGCGAAGAAACCCTAAGAAGGATGCTAATCCTTCTATTCCTGACCATGAGGTTACGAATGTAGAATTTTGTGAAAACATCCATATGTTGTCTCAAGTCATGACAACTCAGCTGAATGAGAAAGAGAAACTGAAAAAGAGAAAGAAGAAGAATAAGAAAACTAGAATTGGAACCACGACTCTAGTCAACAGAAAACTAGTAGTAGGAACCGATTATCTTTTTAGCAGAGGTCATCCAGACCAACCCCATATCAAGTTATCACACCTGCACTCGATTCTCAGCCTTGTCATAATAGGGCTCCGAAGACCTTGAGATACCCTCGTTGTAGTTGTTGCAGTAAGTTTCATCTAGGTGAGTGCCTTGCTGGCAAAGTGGAGTGTTTTGGGTGTGATCAGTTAGGCCATAGAATCAAGGCTTGCCCCTCAGCTAAGAAAAGCAATAGTGGTGTTCAGCTCCAAAACCAATTCCTTTCACTGTCTAGCCAGCCGGGTCAGAGTATTCCTCCAGAAGCTGAATCAGGTATGTCACTAGATTTCTTCCTTTATGCATCCATAGTTCCCAGACCCCTATTCTTGTATGGTTGTGAGTTGTCTTGGCTTAGAACAAAGCAGTGATAGAGGAGTATAGCATCTCGACGGGTAGTAGAAAGAGAGAGTTGTGGGTTGTTAGAACCATGTAAGCTTGGCATGTTATTGCAAGGGATATGTTATAAGTTAATGAATATGGTATGTACAATCCCTATATGACATAGAAAGATTGAGGTTGTTCTGTTACGGTAAAATGATCATAGTTTCGTTTAGAGGTTGGCGAGAGGTATATAGACTTAGAAAGGTAGCATGAATCTAAGAGGGAGATGGTGGGATATAGATGCAGTCAGATTTTGGAGGCTCAGGTAGTGATGCTATGAATGTTAGAACGAAGATAAGGGGGTAAAGAAGAGGCTTATTTTCATCCTAACATCCTAAGTTTACTTCCGTCATTACAACACCTTTGGCATATCATGTGTGTCAGCTCCTTGGTCCCAAATTCGAATTTATGCACTTCATTCAAATTCATGCTCATATTAAGCTCCTAGAATGACAAGTGATTACTTCAGACAATGATTCTACTCTTACTCTATGGTTCTATGAGTCCCAATTTTATGCCTAAAGGCTCGTTATTTATGTGGGCTCAAGTCTCATAGTATGCTTAAACCTATTTACTCAGTTCAGTCCTCAGACATGCCTTAATGGTTAATCAAATCATGCTACGTCATGTATATGCTCAGACTTGATTTCTTGAATTAGTTTGCGCTTGTGATTTCCTTGCTTTAAAGCCCTTTGGACTTTGTCTTTAATGACGAGGGGTGGTGATCCCCACTATTCATGCCTTGCGTGCCCAATATATGAATCGCTCGTGCCTATTGCGTGCCCTGTATATGAATTGCTCATGCCTATTGCGCTTGATTCCCCAAGCCTTACCTTGAGTGTCTAGATCACGCTAAGTGTAAGTCTAGACCGATCAAAAATCCTTAATTCGTGACACTCATGCTCCCGCTATTTTCTTTCAAGATTCTAGTGTATCCTGTTACTGGTGTTAGGGGAGAAAGCCTAGTAGTATCCTAGACGGGGAGTAGTAGATTTCTTTCTTTTTTGGTGTACTTGTTTCACCTTGGCTTCTAGGTGTGGAGGAATTGCGAGGTAAGGATTATTCATGCGAAGTAGTTAGATGAGAAATGTTGGTAGGTTTCTCTGTAGAAGTTCTTGAAGTTGCAGCTCCTACATATGCCGGGGGGGGGGGGAGAAGTCTGGGATAGGGTAAGCTACAAAACCATAAGGTGACCATAGTTACAAGCTTGAATATCGTGATGAAATGCATGTTGACCTTTGCTTGGTGCAGCTAGTGACCCTTTGGTTAGGAGCTCAAGGTTAGTTGGTTGTTGTGATAAGAAGGAATACTATTCTTAGGATATATTCTAGATGCAAAAGATCTAGCCGAGATAGGCTTGAACATGGAGAAAGCAGGTAGTTAGACTATCTATATGTGGGCTAGTGAGAATGTTAGCTGAAATGGTAAGTGTGGTATTTAGAATACAATAGTTTTCCCGTATAGATACTCCTCTTATTTTTATGTTCCTTTCAGCTAACTACGATTTCTAATAATGCGTTCGTTCTTTTTGAGTTTCAGCTAAGTCCCTACTCTCACTCCAGACCAGTTATCATGTTAGATATCCAGTTTCATATCCTATCGGTGTTCTTATACTCTCAGTATGCATATAGGTCTCACAAATCCATCTCAGTTCATATTTCAGTCAGAGAACAGTTACCATGTTAGTACTCCAATTTTTAGAATTCAGTTGGTGGAATTGCAACTCTTTCCCTACTACCTCAGCCTAGTTAGTCTTCATTCGAGGATGAATGATCCCAAAGGGGAGATATTGTAATACCCTAAAAATCCTAAGCTAATACCCAAACCTTTTTCCATGAGTGTAATACATTTCCCTAGTGTGGTGAGTGCTTTGTATGATAATCATGTTCATAAGAAACTCTTATCATCAAGTGAAGTTGAAAGCACCTCAACCAAATGAGTTTTCATGTAAGACTAAACTAGGGTCAACTTCAAATGACCATTTCTCATATAATGTAAAGATTTAGGTGGCCTAGTACCCATAAAATTAAATATTTTTGAGTCTCTTTCCAACGCCACTGACCACGCATTGATCCGATTCCAGAGTAAAATGTTATGGGTATTTTACTACAGCACTGTCAGTGACCACAGATAGGATGACGACTCGTGAAACAAAACCACGGTCCGTACCATGACTTGCGAAAATAGACTTGAACCTTTAACTTTTCATCTTCAAAACCACTGGTTGGTCCATGACCCGTAGACGAAAACCACAGTCCATAGAGTGACCTGTGGTTTTTCAAATCTTAGCTTTTCTTCCCCAGTTTCCACGAGTGACTTGATGGGTCATCATTTTGAACGACGGTCCATCCTGTAACCTGTGGAATCACCTTCAGAGAGGTACCAAGTCCTATAAATTCTATAAGTGGGTTGACGACCCATCAACCCATTCCACGACCCATCCTTCTATCCGTAGTTTCTGAGGGTCAGAGGATCCTTATTTCCTGAAGTCAAAACCATGAGTCACAAGACGGTTTGTCATTCAAAATCATGGACCATAGAGTGACTCATGGAATGGAATTCTAGTAGACTCCCATAAGTGGTTCCTTAAACTACGGACCAGATGATTGTATGTAGACTGACTCGTGGTCCCTGAAGATGAGTCATTTTATCAATTTTTCCAAACATAAGTCCAGGGGTATTTTTATAATTTTCCACACTTTTAACTCTTAAGTGAGGTCGTTTTGACCCCTTTTAGTAAGGTTTCTATGCCAATTAGCCTAAGTCTCTTATTATTCCCTCATTCAAGCACCCAAAAGAGAAAAGAACTTTATAACTCCAAGTCTCAAGCTTAATTTCAAGGATTTCAATTACAAGTCTCCATCCTTCTCATTCTTAATTGGAAAAGCTTCAAATCAGGTATGTGGGTATTCAATAAGGGAATTCCTTCACCCTTTGCCTAAAACCCCAATCTTCTTAATTGATTTTATGAATTTTCAATTAGAGTTCTTACCCAATTCTCATGGGTTTCACTATAAATTATTTCCTCATGATTCTTCTATGAATTCTAACTCTAAATTGCATGATTTTGCATGAATTTTTTATAAGCGGTTTTCTATTCACTATTTGAAGACTAACCCTTTTCCAATTTGTGAAATTATTATGAATTAAGTTTACTAGCATCAATTCATGGTTTCTGACCTTTTAACCATGTTTCATATGAGATTCCTTAAGTGTTTTCAAAATCCCACTCATTGAGAATGATTTTTAGAATGATTTTACCCTATGGTATGTTTTCCATCAAAAATCCTATTTTAAAATCTATAAAGCTATGCATGAGTTGAGTAAGTTTTCCATGATTTTGCTACAAGCACGATGAACAAGGAACATTTTCAAAAACATGATTTTAGAATATGATTTATGACATGATATGGAGCTTAGGCTCATAATATTATATTAATGATTTGTATGACATCCCGACGTTCCATTAATGCTCATGAACTATTTTCAAAACTAAGGTTTGTGAGTTGTATGATGATCTGGGTTTGCTAATATAATTATGAACTAGATTTGGCATCTAGATATGTCACTTGTATGTGAGCTTTATGATATATTTTGGGAGTAGTATCTAGCACCGAATGATGAGGGTTCTAGATAATCCAAGTCCAAAACTACGTTGCCACTGCAGGTTGCCCTCTGTGGCTTATGACAGGATCCTATTATGATATGGTTCTAACCTTGGCCAGTTTGGATAACCTTTTTTGGTGTGGGTGTATGACACTAGATTCCATGTAGCTCATCATGGTTTATGTCAGTTAAGAGAAACTACCGTATGAATATTTTTAAGCTTTTAAGTTATATGATATCCTATTTTGCAGCTTGGCTTATCGTTTTATGACTGACGTTCAAATTATGATATTTACTTATGATTTCTTCTATTTACGCATGAACTCAGTTTTAAGCATGCTTTCAAGTATATTTGATTATATCATATGCATATCTCATATACTCAAAATATTCCATAGTACTGACCACATACCTCTTTGTGCTGCATCCTATTATGATGTAAATCTTATAGCCCGCTCCCAGATTCGTGGCTAGTAGGTCAGCAACACATCCATCCAGCTTGGTGAGTCCTCTTCCTTCAAGGACTTGGAGTTTAGCCTCATCCTTGATTTTTAGTTCTTTCATTCAGTTTTCAGTATTTAGAGTTAGCTGGGGGCTTGTCCCAACAGCTCATCAGTAGTAGAGGCTTTCAGACATAGAGTCAGATACTCAGCTTAATTTGGATTGTCATCTTTAAACTTATATTTATATAACAGATTAAGTTACTCATTACTTCAGTTAAGCTTCCGTTCTTATGTTTCGTTTAGTTTTTAAGTTATGCTAATGCCAGAGGGTTATCTTGAGATCACTTGTGATCTTGAGTCTCGTGTTACGTCCATGGAGTTAGCTCGAGACATGACAAACTTTGTATCAGAGAATCAGGTTCAAGAATCCTAGGGTGTCTGAAAGCTGCATCAAGTAGAGTCTCTTTCATAGTTATGAAGTGCGCCACACTTATGAGAGGGAGGCTAAGAGGTGTCTTAGGAAAAACTTCACTTCTTTCGTATTCAACATCATGCGATAGAGTTTTAACTCTATTTACCCTTCTAATTCGTTCCTTACGTATTTCACATAATGCCTCTGCGAAGAAACCCTAAGAGGGATGCTAATCCTCCTATTCCTGACCATGAGGTTACGAATACAAAATTTTGTGAAGCCATCCATGTATTATCTCAAGTCATGACAGCTCAGTTGAATGAGAAAGAGAAACTGAAGAAGAGAAAGAGGAAGAACAAGAAAACTAGAAATGGAACCACGACTCTAGTCAACAGAAAACTAGTAGTAGGAACCGATCATCTTTTTAGAAGAGGTCATCCAGACCAGCCCCATCTCAAGTTAGCAAACCTGCACTCCATTCTCAGCCTTGTCATAATAGGGCTCCGAAGATCTTGAGGTACCCTCGTTGTAGTAGTTGCAGTAAGTTTCATCTAGGTAAGTGTCTTGCTGGCAAAGTGGGGTGTTTTGGGTGTGGTCAGTTAGGCCATAGAATCAAGGCTTGCCCCTCAGCTAAGCCAAGCAATAGTGGTGTTCATCTCCAAAACCAATTCCTTTCATTGTCTAGCCAGCCGGGTCAGAGTATTCTTTCAGAAGCAGAATCAGGTATGTCACTAGATTTCTTCCTTTATGCATCCATAGTTCCTAGACCCCTATTCTTGTATGGTTGTGAGTTTTCTTGGCTTAGAACAAAGCAGTGATAGAGTAGTATAGCATCTCGACGGGTAGTAGAAAGAGAGAGTTGTGGGTTGTTAGAACCATGTAAGCTTGGCATGTTATTGCAAGGGATAGGTTGTAAGTTAATGAATATGGTATGTACAACCCCTATATGAGATAGAAAGATAGAGGGTTAGACTTTTAGATGAGGGAGAGTTATTTAATAGAGGGAAGTGGATATTCAAGCTAGATTCTGGAGTAGTGTATGTTCTGTTAAGGTAAAATGATCATAGTTCTGTTTAGAGATTGGCGAGAGGTCCATAGACTTAGAAAGGCAGCATGAATCTAAGGGGGAGATGGTGGGATATAGAATAAGTCAGATTTAGGAGGCTCGGGTAGTGGTGCTATGAGTGTTAGAATGAAGATAAGAGGGAAAAGCAGAGGCTTATTTTTATCCTAACATCCTAAGTTTACTTCTGGCATTACAACAACTTTTGCATATCGTGTGTGTCAGATCCTTGGTCCCAAATTCAAATTTACGCACTCAATTTAGATTCACGCTCATATTCATCTCCTAGAATGACAACTGATTGCTTCAGATAATGATTCTACTCTTACTCTACGTTTCTATGAGTCCCAGCTTTATGCCCTGAGGCTCGTTATTTATATTGGCTCCAGTCTCATAGTATGCTCAAACCTATTTACTCAGTTCAGTCCTTGAACATGCCTTAATGGTTAATCAAATCATGCTACATCATTTATATGCTCAGACCTGATTTCTTGAAATAATTTGCGCTTGTGATATCCTTGCTCTAAAGCCCTTTGGACCTTGCCTTTAATAACGAGAGGTGGTGATCCCCACTATTCATGCCTTACGTGCCCAGTATGTGAATTTCTCATGCCTATTATGCTCGATTCCCCAAGCCTTACCTTGAATGTCTAGATCACACTAAGTGTAAGTCTAGACCGATCAAAAATCCTTAATTTGTGACACTCATGCTCCTGCTCTTTTCTTTCAAGATTCTGGTGTATGTTGTTATAGGTGTTAAGGGAGGAAGCCTAGTAGTAGCCTAGATGGGGAGTAGTAGATTTATTTCCTTTTTGGTGTACTTGTTCCACCTTGGTTTCTAGGTGTGGAGGAATTGAGAGGTAAGGATTATTCATGCGAAGTAGTTAGATGAGGAATGATGGTAGGTCTCTCTGTATAAGTTCTTGAAGTTGTAGCTCTAAGATATGCTAAGGGAGATGGGAGAAGTCTGGGACAGGGTAAGCTACAAAACCATAAGGTGACCATAGTTATAAGCTTGAATATCGTGATGAAATGCACGTGGACCCTTGCTTGGTGAAACTAGTAACCCTTTGGTTAGGAGCTCAAGGTTAGTTGGTTGTTGTGATAAGAAGGAATACTATTCATAGGAGATATTCTAGATGCAAGATATTTAGTCGAGATAGGCTTGAACATGGAGAAAGCAGGTAGTTAGACTCAGACCTTAGTATCTATATGTGCGTTAGTCAGAATGTTTATTGAAATGGTAAGTGTGGTATTTGGAAGATAATAGTTTTCCCGTATAGCTACTCCTCTCTTTTTATGTTCCATTTATCTAACTGTGATTTCTAAGAATGCGTTCGTTCTTTATGAGTTTCAGCTAAGTCCCTACTCTCACTTCAGACCAGTTATCATGTTAGATAACTAGTTTCATATCCTATCGGTGTTCTTATACTCTCAGTATAAGTCTCACAAATCCATCTCAATTCATGTTTCAGTCAGAGATCAGTTACTATGTCAGTACTCTAGCTTTTAAAATTCAGTTGGTGGAATTGCAGCTCTTTCCCTACTACCTCACCTTAGTTAGTCTTTATTCGAGGATGAATGATCCCAAGAGGAAGATATTGTAATACTCTAAAAATTCTAAGCTAATACTCGAACCTTTTTCCATGAGTGTAATAATCATTTCCTTAGTGTGGTGAGTGCTTTGGATGCGAATCATGATCATAAGAAACTCCTATCATCAAGTTAAGTTGAAAGCACCCAAACGAAATGAGTTTTTATATAAGACTAAACTAGGGTCAACTTCAAATGACCATTTCTCCTAGAATATAAAGATTTAGGTGGCCTAGTACCCACCAAATTAAAGGTTTTTGAGTCTTCTTTCCAACTCCACTGACCGCGCACTGATCCGAGTCTTAAGTAAAAAGTTATGTGTATTTTACTATAGTACTTTCGGTAACCACGGATAGGATGACGACTCGTGAAACGAAACTACAGTCCGTACTGTGACTCGTGAATATAGACATGAACCTTAAAATTTTCATCTTCAAAACCATTGGTTCACGACCCATAGACCAAAATCACGGTCCATAGAGTGACCCGTGGTTTGTCAAATTTTAGATTTTCTTCCCCAGTTTCCACGAGTGACTTGATGGGTCATTATTTCGAATGATGGTCCATCTGTAACCTGTGGAATCACTTTCATAGAGGTACCAAGTCCGCTAAATTCGATGAGCGGATCGACAATCCATCACTGCTTTAGCTTCACTTATTCTATGTTAAGTCCAAACACAACTTGCTTCACTTCTTCTATATTTGGGTACCTGACAACATATTCGTTCTACTCTTCGATTATCTTGCTGGGATTGCATTTAACATGTCGAAGTCTGTTGGATCTTCCTCTTTGGAAAATTATTTTTGAAAGAAATTTATTACCTCTTTTGTTATTTCTTCTCTATATTCTAGCAAATCTTCTTTGATATTCTGTATCCTATTTATTTTCAGTTTAACTCTTCTTCTTTTTATCTGAGTCTTCATGAACTTAGTATTTCTTACACCATCTTTGTACCCATCCATCCTAGCCTTTTTCTTTCAGAATTGCTCTTTTAGATTTAATTGCTTATTCAAATCTGCTTATACCTTGTGTACATTTTCTTTATTAATGGAGGTAGGATTAACCTCAAACTGGATCTCATGCACTTGAATGACCTTTTACAATAACAATTTCTTGAAAGATATTTTGAAAAGTTTCCTTGCTTCATAACACCAATTCCTTTTTTACCTTTTTAATCATATAATGGAATAAGATTAAAGGATTATGTTAAAAATTACCTTCCAGTTCTGCCTTATCATCTCCATGAAATTTCTTCTATAGTTCAAAAATTTAGGAACTTGAATGGTTTCCTTATAATTTTTGTGCTAGTATCATATTCAAGAAATAAAGGAGAGTGGTAAAATTCATTTCTAATGAGGTGTTCAACTTCTATCATAGGAAATGGATCTTGTATATCCTCATTACCAAGAACCATGTCAAGTCTCTTGAAGATACAATTTTCTTCTGATTTATCATTCCACCAAGTATATTTTCTACCCTTGAAACCATGATCCATAATATGTTGCATGTATTAATTCAATGAATAAAATCCCCCATCTCTGAAATAGTCACTGAAAAATTCCCAAGTTTGTCCTCCTCAACAACTATTACATTAAAGTCTCCTTCTACTATCCAAGATGTATCAATATTGGAGGCTATGCTGTATAAAGAGTTTCAAAGGTCAAATCTTTCATTCTATTCATATTTAGTATATACTAATACCACAATCTAATCCTGACCCAAATCTTGACTGTACAACTTTAAGGTTAGTCGCTGGTCTGAATTCTACTATAATAGTAAATTCTAGAGCTGTATGTAGGAATGCCTAAATCATACCAAAAATTATTTAATATTATTATCTGCATCCCCAATTATCTCCTATACTTTTCTATTGTATGTCCTTTCAGAAAAGACTTCATCAAACTTATGCAATAGAATTGATGTCTTCTTTGTAAAGTGATCAGTCTTGTGAAAGCTTATTGTGAATTAACAGACCTAATGTTACATATTAGGGAATTCATAAAGACTATTTGATTTTGGAAACTGTACTCTTGTCTGCATTCCTCCTACTGCAGTATTTTATGTGTCTTTTCTTCTTTTGCCTCCGTTTACTGATTCCATTTGTTCTATCTTCTTGGGTGATAAATCACATGCCTATGCAATATTGGTGATATTTTGACTCAAGTCTTATACGTATGTTGCGTTCAAATGCATACATAAGTATACGCAGTTTGATAAGTAATATATGACTTGTAAGTTCAGATATCGATCTCACAGAGATTTGATAAATTGATTAACTAGTTTAAATTTTTGTAATTTCTATTCAGTAAGAAATAAATAATAAAGAGTGATTTTATGTTCTGCGAGTAAATAAAAGTAAATTGGAGTAACTTGTAGATTATTAGTTTGAATTTCAGATTAGTGAGATAATCTAGGGTTATGGTATTTTGACAATCCAGTTGAGTCTTCAGATCACACATTTGGTTGATTCTATGAGTTACCAGTTGTGGATTACAAACTGGCTCTACACCTGCACTACTATTTCTAACGCCTATATTTCTATGGTCGTTGGTCAATAGAGAAATGCATGTGATTTATCTTTCGTATTAACTAAGCAAGTCTAACAGGTATATTCCTATCAACGTTAATAAATCAATTCCCCCAAGAGTTCTAAGACCAACCTCTACCTTCTCTTATTGCGTGCGTAATTTCTCTATTCCTAGTTCAAACTATGCACTATAGATAGTGTTTGGAAGGTTGTCAAGCTTTCAAACAATTAAGACCAAGAGAAGATAAATAACTCAATAAAATAAAGGAAATAAAAACCAACTATACGATATTCATACCACAACTTTTAGGTCTTTAACCACAACCCTAGATACTATGAGTTTAGCTACTCATGAACTAATTATAAGATAATGAATTAATGAACATATTGAGATTCAATGATGAAAAGTAATGAAAAAGCAAAGAAAAACCTAAGTGTAGATCTTCCTCTCACGTTACGTGCATCTCCCTCTGGTCTAAACTAATGAAAAATGACTGAAAAATAGTATTTATAGGATTTTGGGGGGTTCCAGATCGGTCTTCCTGCTTAAAAATGAATTGAGCAGAAATTGCCCAAAATTTCACTATAGAAACGCCCTATACGGCGCATAGGGCGGCGCCATAGGCTATTTGGCAGTGCACTCATGTCATTCTTCTCCCTTGAACTATGGAGGCTCCTTAGGCGGCGCTCAGGGCCCTTCCGTAGTGCATTTTTTTTCTTTTATTCATCATTTCACCTACGTTAAGCCTCCGTCTTGATCTACTATCAATGGACATACTACGGATCATCATCTTTAGATTCTACTCAGGCTTCAAAGTTTGTTTTATACTCTAATATGCTCCAAATCCGTGCAAATTCCATCAGTATTCAACCTACACACCAACATAAGCGACATAAGTGTAATTCATATAAAGTAAACTCAAAAGCGTATTAAAATAAGTAAAATATAAGGCAAACTATAGTTTAAATTCATGACTTTTAGCCTCACATAAAGACCCCACACTTAAACTCTTGCTCGTCCTCAAGTAAGCTATACCCTATAATTTCGACTCTACTACAACTACCCCAATTGAAACAAGATTACTCAAGCTAAGGCTACAATGACTATGATGGATGAAAAGTTCTTATTTCCACATGCTTCATTTATTCAATATATTTAAAACTCATGATAAACTACTTCAATACCACCTAGACTTAAGAACTGACTTTATGATATTTGCAAGCACTCATAGGTTTCTCAATCAAGAAATCAAATATTTCATCTATCCTTTGCCAATCATGTGCCCCTTACAATAAGAGAGTTACCCATATTCACTCACAAATATGCACAATATCATATGAATGGGTATAAAAATAGAATTACACTCACTCTCACAAAGAATTCACATGCAACATAAGATGAACCATAAGCTTGCCCTTAGTGTACTACTCCACTAATATAAGAACATCAGACTTAAGATCAAGTAGGACTTTCATGGTGGTCATGTAGGCTAAAGGACGGGTAGAGACTATTTTGGCCATCAATAGTGACTATCTTTTCTAAGTACTTTAATACATCACAAACTTTTCATTATTTCACTCTTTCTTCAATCAACCAATCTTCATTCTTTTACTCTTCTCATGCATAAACTTTCTTTGTTTTCCTATATTTTTAAGCACATTCAAACACCATTAGTAAGGAGCAATCAAACACATTTTTTTTCTCTTTTTCACATTTTCTACTGACTACCAATATTATATGAATTTTTTAAATAATTGTACCACTAGTCTTTCTACATGATTTCACTTTAAATCTTTCCTCTTTTTCATTCTCACTCCTTTTAGCTCTTATTTTTCAATTAAAGTGCTTAGGAGATTTGGATTAAATTAAAGGTCAATCAACAGAAAAAGATTAAGCTTCATACGTGGCTACCAAGAATAGACTAATGGCTCAAAAGGGCTAACTAGGATCATTCATTGCGGGTAGGTAAAGCAACAGATATAAACAAGGATAATAAAAAAACACCTATATCATCTCTTAAACTTAACATTCTTCATTTCATTTTTTAAACACACCGAAAAAGTTCTAGACATCAGTATAAAAATATGGAATATCAGAAAATCCTAACACACATAGTACATGTTCAACTCAAGAAGGATCCACACAGACTCTTAAACAACAAACCACAAGAATTCATATCTAAGATAAAACAAAAGAGTCAAGTAAAAGAGCGTAAGTGTCTCAAAAGAAGTCATTCACTTTTCACAGCATGCTTTTAGTTTCAAAATACAACTTACAACTTTCAGTCAAGTGTAACACCTAACTAGAGCACCTAGCATTTAATTAGTCGTAAGGACTCTCTATCTCCTAAAAATAAAACAAAGCTACTCTAAAAATAAAAAGGATAGTCGATTCAAAGGACTCCCCCTTGGAAAAGAACCAAAAATAAAAATTAAGGAATGGGAAAAGTACACTCTTCTAAAGAACTAAAAGTAAATAAAAACTATCCTACTCTAAAGGACAAAATAAAATCTTTTTGTGTTTTTAGACTTTTTCAGAAATATTTTGTTCAAATTTTTTCAAATAAATCAAGAACTAAACACTAATAAAACAACTCTAAAATTCTATAGCATATTTAACCCAAAACAATTATTGTAAGATATTTCACCCCACACTTAAAGTCATGCTTTGAAGATTTGTCTCCAAAGCATTAAACAAAGTAAAATAGTGGGTTAAGAATACTCCCTGAGGTCCTCTACGACCTATCTAGCATCTTTTTTTCTTCAGATTTTCATCAAAGGGGTGGATCATCTCACACTTATACTTCAGTCATGCTCCTTAACTTCCAAATCTGGGTACTCAGACTTTCTCAAACCAGCACACACAAAAATAAAAACACAAGTAACAACTACCTTTATTACAACTTGGATTGTCTCCCAAACAATGCATGATTCACTATTGCGACATGACCCAACTCACAACTCAACCAAGTTCTCTCAATTTCTTCCTCCCCCAACTTTCTTCTTTTCTTTACTCTAGGAGGATCACCATTATTAGTCACACTTCTATTTGTCTTCACATCTCTTTCTGGGTTACTATCAGGCCACTTTATTATATGCTTATATTTTCTCAATAATTTGAGCAATTATTTTTTATTGCACCTATGTCAATTTAATACCAGTCTTCAACTCTTCAACCTTTTTGGGTCTATATTCTTCCACCCCACATGCATAAGTTTTTATAGTGTGATGGTATGGAGAGTGACTTATACACTTCAAATTTCATCTCTTCATCATGTATTCTTATTTTAAGCTCTCCTTTTCGAACATTTATTAGCACTCCACCAGTAGAAAGGAATGGGTGTTCCAAGATAATCATTGCCTATTTATCTGCATTAAAATCTAAAACAATAAAATCAGTAGGAATCATAAAATTACCTATCTTGATGAGCACATCCTCAATTACTCTCTCTAATTGCACACGAGACCGGTCTGCTAGCTGTAAAGTGATGTGGTTAGGTGTGGTTCCCCTAAACCAAGTGTCTGAAATAAGAATAAGGGAATCAAGTTGATACTTTCCCCAAAATCACAATATGCATGTTCAACCTCACTTTTCCCAATCTATATGGGAAATATGAAATTCTTGGGGTCTTTGAGATTTTGAGGGAGCTTGCTCAACACCCGTGAACTGCACTCTTCACAAGTTACCACATTATTTAAGTATTTTGCATATTTAGGTGTATCCCTCAAGGAATCAACTAAAGTAATGTTGATATGAAGTTGTTCAAAGATATTAAGGAACTTCTTAAAATTGGCATCATCCTTGTTCTTTGGAAACCTTTGAGGGAATGATGGTGGAGGTCTCTCAGCTGTAAGTTTAGGCTTCTCAACCAAATCTTTCTCAACCTTCTCCTCTTGTGCAAGCTTTATCACTAGTGTGGGTGGTGGGATCAAACTTTAGGGAAAAGGAGGTGGATGCTTAAAGTTATCCTTGTTAACTACTTTCCTCGTTGGAGGCTCTGAATTTGGAATGCTTTGCCCAGTTCTTAATGTAATATCCATGACCTTCTTAGGCATCTCAGTATCACTTGGCAAAGCACCTTGAGACCTATTATGAAGTGTTGTATCCAAAAACCCCATTTGAACCTGTAATTCACTAATAGCCTTCTTTGTTTCTACATTGATTTGTTCCTGCTGCACCATAAACTGTATGAGTTTCTTCTATAATGAACTACTAACCTGTGGGGATTACTGCATAAACTACTGCTCTTGAACATTCTGCTTCCCACCCAGGAGAAGTTTGGATGGTTTTTGTTATTTGGGTCAAATGTGTAGCTTTGATAACCATAACCCCTGTTTTGCTGCCCCACATAGAATATAGACTATTGATTCAAAGGTCATCCTGAGTAAGCATGATTTTCACCACACTTGCCACAAAACAATGCAGCTATCTGAACCTGCTACACTTGCTGAATCCGTCCCACACTCAGAGCTATAAAATTCTACTTTGCCAAAGTAACCAATTGACTAATATAAGCCGAGATAGTTGGTACCTCATCCAACTCACACTTTCTCAGCATTTTTTTGTGTATAAGTGAATACTATGCTAGGCTCTATTTAGTCTTAGTGACCTTCAAATATAGGGTTGAGCAAAGCCTCTATTTCATCATAGCTCTTGGACAAGAATTTTTTCATGAGATGCAATATCTAACAATGATTTTGAGTCTGACCTCACCCTTTCAATGAAATTATGTCCAATGATCTCCTTGGGCTGGTGGTGGTATGGATAGTCTCTCAAATATCCCTTATATATCTCTAAAGCTTTGGGAACAGATTCATAATCCCTCTGACCAAACTAGAGAATCTAGACTCTAAGCTCTTTCGTTCTCCTGGATGAGAAAAACCTACTGAGGAACTTTTCAGTCAAAGCATCCCATAACGTGATAGATCCCGTTGACTCATTTTGTAACTATTGTTTTGCCCCTCCAATTAGTGAGAAAAGGAAAAATGTCAATTTCACGTACTTATCTTAAATATTCTGGTAGTAGAAGTTGTCACTCAATCCTATAAACTCCTGCATATGCTTATGTGGGTCTTCATGCGATTTACCCTCATATTGACAAGTGTTCTACACTAGTTGCATCGTACCCTATTTAAGCTCAAAATTTTCTATAATTTTTGGCTTGACTATTGCCGTAGAGGCATGCTCACGATTTGGCCTAGAAAAGTTAAGCACATGGATCTGTCCTTCCACCCCAATTGGATGTTGTAATTCATTTGAATTCTGGTTTTGGTTTACTTTGTCTCTGATATTTCTGAACCTTCTAACCATTCTTTCAATTTCAGGTTCAAAGGGAATCAAGAGATTGCCTTGACTTCTAGTATCGGGTATAAACTGCTTAAAACTTGTAATATAACAAAAGCAACAACTAAAGATAAGAACTGAATAGAATAATAAAAACTAAAAATAGCATATCAATTTCAAACAAATCCTTGACAACGGTGCAAAAAACATATTGCGTCTAAATGCACATGCAAGTGTATGCGTTCTGATAAGTAATATAGGACTTGTAAGTCCAGATATCCATCCCACATGGATTTAAAAATTGATTAACTATTTTAAATTTTTATAATTGCTATTCAGTAAGAAATAAATAATAAAGAGTGATTTTCTGATCTGCAACTAAATAAAAGTAAATTGGAGTAACTCATAGATTATTAGTTTAAAATTTATATTAGTGAGAGGGCCTAAGGTTATAATATTTTGACAATCTAGTTGACTCTTCATATTACATGTTTGGTTGATTCCCTGAGTCACTAGTTGCGGGTTGATCTTAGCAATGTTGAGCATCTTTCGAAACTGCCTCTACGCCTACTTGACTATTCCAAACGCCTATATTCCTATGGTTATCGATTGGTAGTGAAGTATATGTGATGTATCTTTTGTATCAACTAAGCAAGGCTAATGGATATATTTCTATCCACGTTAGCAAATCATTCTCCCTTAAGAGTTCTAAGACCAAGCTTTACCTTTCTTTAGTGCGTACGTAATTTTCCTATTTCTAGTCCAAACTATGCACCATAGATAGTGTTTGGTAGATTGTCAAGCTTTCAAACTATTAAGACCAAGAGAAGATAAATAACTCAATAAAATAATGGAAATCGAACCAAAAAATATGATGTTAAAACCACAACTTTCATGTCCTTAACCACAACCCTAGATACTATGAGTTTACCTACTCATGAACTAATTACATGATAACAAGTTCATGAACAAATAGAGATTTAATGATGAAAAGTAATGAAAAAGAGAGGAAAAACCTAAGTGTAAATCTTCCCCTCATGTTACGTGCGTCTCTCTTCCATCTAAACTAATGAAAAATGGATGAAAAATAGTATTTATAGGGTTTTAGGGGGTTCTGAGTCGGTCTTCCAACTTAAAAATGAATTAGGCAGAAACTGCCAAAAGTTTTACTATGGAAACGCCTTTTGCGGTGAATGGGGCAGCTCCGTAAGCTATTTGGGCAGTCCACTCATTCCATTCTTCTCCCTTTCACTACGGGGGCACCTTTGGCGGTGCCCAGGGCCTTTCTATTGTGCATTTTTTTTGCCTTTTTGGTTATTTTGCCTCCGTTAAGCCTACGTCTTGATCTACTATCAATGGAAGTACTCCGGATCATCATTATTAACTCCTACTAAGATCTTAAAGCTCATTTTATACTCAAGTATGATCCAAATCCATGCAAATTCTATCATTATTTAACCTACACAATAAGACAAGTCACGTAAGAGTATTTCATATTAAATAAGCTCAAAAGCAGATTAAAACAAATAAAATGTGAGGCAAACTATAGTTTAAATTCATTACTTTTAGCCTCACATCAGTGTCCATATCTTATTTTCTCTGCTTTTTAGTTTTTTGATTCATTATGATTGGTATCCTTTTTTTCTGGCCCTTTTTTATTATCTATTGTTCTATTCTTCCTTTCCCTTCTATTGTTTCTGGCATTATACTATGTTCTTAAATGTCACTGATTGTGAACCCCCTGGACATAACATGGGACCTGAGATCACAAGTGATCTCAAGATAACCCTTGGCCTTAGCATGACTTAAAAATAACATAGACATTCATAGCAGAAGCATAAATAAAAGAGGTAAGAAAACCAACTCATCATAAAGATAAAGGTCTAAGACTATCACAACCTGAAATATCAAATGCTGACTGTCTAGCTATGTCAGAACAACCTCTAAAACTGATAGAATAAGTTGCTGGGATAATACCCCAGCTAACTCTAAGTAATGAATGAAAGACATCAAAGCTAACTAAGAATCATAACTAGCCCTCGAATGATGGAGACTCACCAATTCTGACTAGAAATCTCGTAGGGTCTAGCCATGAGTCTGGTAGAGAGCGCCTGAATCTATACCATGATAGGATGCAACACAAAGAGGTATGCGGTCAATAATATAAAATGTATTGAGTATGTGAGATATGCATAATCCATGATAAAACATGCTTAAAATATACTTAAAGCTGAAATTAGGTAATAGTAGTAAAATCTATAATGTAATGACTCAATGCAATACCATAAGCTGAAAACATGTTTATATTCGTAAAGCATAAGTAGTAAGTTAGAAACTTAAAGGAAAAGAGTCAAATACATTTAAAAGCTTAAAACCACTTCCATGGGAGATTCTCGTAATCGACATAGTGCCATGTGAGCTACATAGAATCTAGTGTCATACACCCACACTGAAAAAGGTTATTCTAACCGGCCAAGGTTAGAACCATATATATAAGGATCCTGAAGTGAGCTACAAAGGGCAACCTACAGTAGCAATACAATTATGGTACTTTAGGGTACACTAAACCCAGTCTAACTGGATGCTAAATACTACTCCTAAAATATACATATAGATCATACATAACATATGACATATCTAGATGTCAAAAATATTCATAAAGCATATGGACATATCTAGATGTCATGCAACTCATAAATTAATAAGTCTTTAACATATAGAATAGCCCTAGTTCAAAACATACTCTTTTCTAAAATTCATAGCCTTAAGAACTAGGCATGCAAATTTCATAAACACTTGAGGTCATGTTATCTAAACATGCCAATTTACCTTGAAAACATGCAATAGGGTAAAATCATGCTAGAAATCATTCTCAATTCATGGGATTTTAGAAACACTTGAAGATCATCATATAAAAATGGATGAGGGATTATAAAGCATATTACAATGTAAATAATTCAGTTTCATAGGAAAAATCATAATTTGGTAAGAACCCTAATACCTCGATTTCATAAATCCAAGGTAAAATCATAGTGTTTGGGCATAAGGGTTGAAGAAGACCCTTATTGAATATCCACATACCTGAATGCAAAGCTTTTCTTAGCAAGAATCTGAAGATGGAGACTTGGAGATGAAACTCTAGGCCTTGGAGCTTGAGAGAAGAATCCCTTTCTTTCTTTTGGAACTTGATTTGAGAGAATGAATGAAAATCTAACTAAGTGGGGGATAAAACCCTTTTAATTTTTCCTAAAACAACTTACCTTAGGTTTTAAAAGAATAGGGAAAAGACCAAAATACCCCTAACTTAAAATAAGAAGTTGTAGAAATTTCCTGCCAGATGGCCCATTTGACCTTCAACGGCCTATGGGAGATGACCATCGAAAAAGGTTTGACTGGGTGGGATCACTGGTCAAATCCCATGGTGGAGGTCGACGACCCATGGTGGCTCCCACAGACGTCGCCCTTGGCCATCAAGCTGAGGGTGGATGGCAGAGCCACTAGGGTTTTTCCATGGCAGCTTCGATGTCTTGTCGGATTTATAATGCCCATGGAGTCTTCTCATCAGAGGTTGAGAGGACTAAATGGTATCTACAGCCAGAATGATAGGCCGTTTTGCCTCACATGGCCCGTTACACTTACCGGTGGGACTTGATAATTGCAGAAAATGTAGAATTTTTTTTTGAGTCTAACATGGGTTTGAATTCGGTGGTGTTACAATATCTCTTCCTTGGGATCGTTTGTCCTTGAATGAAGACTAAGTAAGCTGAGTTTAGAGGTAAAGAGCTACAATCCCTACCAACAGAATATAAAAAGCTGAAATACTGGCACAACAACTGAGTTCTAACTGAAATAAGACTGAACTGAGGTTGTAAAACATGAATGCATGCTAGGAACATGAGAAATGCTGATGGAATAGAATTGAAGGGACATACTAAGGAGGAAACTATTACCTTAAGATGAAACTGGATCGGAAGGAAAAAGATGAGGGTACTAGCATCATGGCTGCTTTTACTTCCTAGTAGCTTCCTCAACCAACTAGTTTCTCTAAAGAACCTTGACTGAAGCGACTTCCTTATTCCTCAACCTTCGAATCTCAACTGGAACTTCATCATAGGTAAGACTATCCTTCACACTCACATTCTCTAATGGCACAACTGATGCCAGATCACCAACTTACTTTTTCAACAAAGAAACACAGAATATTGGATAAACCGCTGCTAACTCGGCTAGCAACTCTAACTCATAAGCCACACTACTGACTCTTCTCAAAATCCTATAGGGAGCCATATATCAGGGACTAAGCTTCCCTTTATTATCAAATCTCATCACACTCTTCATAGGTGATACTTTCAAAAATACCTAATTATCCACCTCAAACTCCAAGTCTCTTCTTCTCACATCTGTATAGGATTTCTGTCGACTTTGAGCAGTCTTCAACCTCTTCCTAATAAGCTGAACTTTTTCCATAGTCTCATGGACTGAATCTGTCCTTATCAATGCTGCTTTACCTACCTCAAACCAACCTATAGATGATCTACACCTCCATCCAGGAGTCCTCATACGAAGCAACCTGAATGCTAGAGTGAGAACTGTTATTGTAGGCAAACTCTATAAGAGGTAAGTGATCATCCCAATTTACTTTGAAATCAATCAGACAAGCCCTCTATATATCCTCTAAGGTATGGATGGTACCCTCTGCCTAACCATCTGTCTGTGAATGAAAAACTATGCTAAGATTAACCTGAGTACCAAAATTGGGATGTAAACTAAGTACCCCTATATGAGATGATAGACAAAGGAACCCCATGCAACCTAACTATCTCACGAATGTAGAGCCTGGCACAATCCTCTACTGAATTAGTAGTTTTGACAGCTAAAAAGTGAGCAGACTTGGTAATCCTATCTACTGTTACCCAAATAGAGTCATGCTGTCAGCATGTATGTGGTAAGCCTAAAATGAAGTCCATATTGATCACTTCCCACTTCCAAGTAGGAATTCTAGTATACTGAGTCATACCACCCTATCGCTGGTGCTCTACCTTTACTTGCTAACAGTTAGGACACTTAGCCACAAAATTTGCGATGTCCTTCTTTATGCCATTCCACCAATAGACTTCCCATAGGTCACGGTACATATTGGTGGCACTAGGGTGAATAAAATACCTAGAACTATGAGTGTCATTCCCCGAGGATACCCCCTAGATGTAACACAGTACTTAGTGTCACAAGTGACCCCAAGCTAACCTATGGACTGGCATGTCTAGATAATTTCTGATAAAAAATCAACTATGCAGAAAATGGAAGCATTTAAATACGTGAGATAGAAAGGAAACACAAACATATATATATATATATATATATATATATATATATATATATATATATATATATATATATGAAAATGTGTTAAGTCTAAAAGTAATCTGAAATACACAAACACTGATTCTAGTCTATGTCCGAAAGCCTCTAACTAAAGTGAGTTGCTGGGACAAGACCCCAGATAACTCTAAAATTTTGAAACTAAATTCGCAATACTAAAATAACCGAATCTAACTATCGTCCTCGGATCTATGAGGACTCACCACTAGGCTACTGAGTAAGAACTGGAAATTGAGGAAAGCACAGTCTGGATGCTGAGCGCCTGAACCTACATCATGAAATGATGTAGCACAAAATATGCGTCAGTACATTGGATGTACTGAGCATGCAAGATATATAACCAAAGTTGTAAGACATGAATACTTATAGAGAAGTATATACTGAAACATGAACTGAAGAATAACTGTATGCAATCACCAAGTAACTGAACATGAATATCAGAACATGCTGATCTAAACTGAATAACTGAATACATGGTAAATGCAATGCTGAGTCTGACTGTGGGAGATGCTATTAACTGACATACCCCAAGCTGAGCTGGCTATGGGGCCAACCTATAACCCTGGATGGAAGGGTGTTCGTACCTTGCCAAGGGTACAAACTAATCTGACTTGGATCCACTAAATTAATGTCCACAAGGGACAAGGGTAACCATGAAAAAGATGACAACTGACCCCTTTCTGACCTACGGTGGCGCCGTAGTTCTGGGACTCAGGGACTGCTACTAAAGGTCTCAGCCTAAAGCTGAAAGTAGAGCCTTCATCTCTTCGTACGCTCGGTACTAAGCCTATTCCTAACTTAATATATAAGCAATAAATGCAACTGAAGTGCTGGATAGCTCAAATATTGATAATCATCTGAGAATGCAATAATAATACTGAAACTGGTAGCATTCTAATCCTGAAGCATTATTGACTGAATTATCTGATTAGAAAGTATAGATCATGAGTAGTGAAATCAACACATGCTAGGGTTTCTAAGTTCTGTACATATAGTTATCCTACATTCCCAAGAAAACATGTAAACAATATCACACAAGCAATAGAATATAAATTGCACTGATTTAATGAAAATTAGGAACCCTAGGTATGAAGAACTAGTTGAAAATTGGAGAACTAAACTGAGTCTAGGTACTCAATGGGTGAAAGGAACCCAGTGATGAAATCCCAATTAACTAGAAGAAGATTCTACGGTTGAGCCTTTGGATTTGGGGCTGATCTTGATGAAAACCCTCTTTGCTTGTTCTTGAGAGGAAATATTTCTTTTCTTATTTAAAACTTCTAAGTGTCGATTTAGTTTAGGAGTAATAAGGGAAAAAGAGTAAAAACTCTTTAATTACTCCGAAAACAATTTAGGATCAAAGTTAAAAGATTTAGGAAAAGACCGAAATCCCCTCAACTTGAAATAGAAATTGCAAGAAATCCCTCGCCGAATGGGCCGCCTGACGAGCATCAGACCTGAGATGGCCCATCGGCCAGGGCATCGAAATAGGGAATACTAGGTTGGCCCTCTAGACAGTCCCCACGATGGCTCCCACGGCCTATCGCATCCACGACGACCATGGTGACAACCCGTCAGTACTGAGGAGACTTGGGATGTGGGACTGAAAGTTTTTCCACGGGCTGCCACATGGCCCGTCGGACCTTCAACTCCCATCGTTACCCTCATCTAGATGTAGTTGGTTGACAGAGCCTCTAGGCTCTTCCCACGGGGACCCCGATGGGCCATCGTGTCCACGGTGCCCGTGGGGCTTGACTGACAGATGATTTTTTTTTTAGTTTTTCTAAGTTCTGAGTTTTAAATGCTAGTCTAAATTTTGGGGTGTTACAATATCCCCCCAGGATCATTCGTCCTTGAATGAAGACTAACTGAGCTGAGTTTGAAGGGAAAGAGCTGCAATCCCTACCAACTGAATACTAGAAGCTGATATCTGACTGAGTCTAGTTCTAAGTACATGAAAGCATGCTGAAAATACTGGAATAGCTAAGAAAACATGATTTTGAGACTGACATGCATAAAAGGAAACTGAGGGATTGGAGAGGAACTATTACCTCAAGCTGAAACTGGGTCGGAAGGAAAGAGGGGAGGATACTTGGCCATCATGGCTGCTTCTGCTTCCCAAGTAGCTCCCTTAACTGACTGGTTCCTCCATAAAACTTTCACCAAAGCGACTTCCTTATTTCTCAATGAAACCTCCTCATAGGTGAGGCTATCCTTCATAGCCATAATTTCTAAGGGAAAAATCGAGGTCGGATCGCCAATATAATTCTTCAATAATGAAATATGGAAAACTGGGTGAACCGTTGCTAATTCTCCTGGCAACTCTAACTCATAAGCCATATTACCAATCCTTTTCAAGGTTCTGTAAGGACCTACATATTTGGGACTGAGCTTCCCTTTCTTGCCAAATCTCATCACACCATTCATGGGTGACACCATTAAGAAGACATAATCATCGATCTCAAACTCTAAGTCCCTTCTCCTCACATTTGCATAGGACTTCTGATGACTCTGAGATGTCTTTAGCCCCTCTCTAATAAGCTAAACTTTATCCATAGCCTCATGAACTGAATCTGGCCTAATCAAGGCTGCTTCACCTACTTCGAACCAACCAACCGATGACCTACATCTATGCCCATAAAGTACCTCAGATGGGGCCATCTGGATACTGGAATAGAAGCTGTTATTATAGGCGAACTCTATGAGAGGTAGGTGATAATCCAAACTACCCTTGAAATTGATCACACAAGCTCTCAATATGTACTCTAAGGTCTGAATGGTATGCTCTACCTGACCATCTATCTGCGACTGAAATGCTGTATTGAGATTTACCCGAGTACCAAGACCTTTCTAAAAAGACTTCTAGAAGTGAGATGCAAACTAAGGACCCCTATCTGATATGATAGACAAGGGAACCCCACGCAACCTGACTATCTCACTGATGTAGAGTCTGGCATACTCCTCTACTAAATCTGTAGTCTTAACTGCTAGGAAATGGGCTGATTTGGTTATTCTGTCCACAATCACACAAATGGAGTCGTGTTGTCTGCGAGTACAAGGTGAACCCGTAATGAAATCCATGTTGATCACTTCCCACTTCCAAGGTGGAATGCTAGTATCCTGAGTCACACCTCCTAGTTTCTGATGTTCTACTTTTACCTTCTGACAGTTGGGACACTTTGCTATAAAATCTGCAATGTCCCTTTTCATGTTGTTCCACCAATAGACTTCCCGTAGATCATGTTAAATCGTAGTGGCACCGTGATGAATAGAATATCTGGAACTATGAACTTCTGTGAGGATCTGCTATTTCAACTCTCCCACATTAGGAACACATAAACGACCTTGGTAATGAAGCACACCATCTCCCCTTGGGAGAAGACCTCTACCCTTTGCTGATGAACTACACCTTTCAACTGGAGCAATATGGGATCACTGTCTTGCTTCTCTTTCACTTCAGCTACCAAAGAAGGTTCTGACCCATTTTGGACTATCACACAACCATCTGTCGTGTCCATAAGTCAAACTCCTAAGCGAGCAAGCCTATGAACATCCTTTACTAATCCCTTCTTTTCTTCCTCAACATGTGACACACTACCCATGGACAGTCTGCTGAGGGAATCATCCACTACATTGGCCTTACCCAAATGGTAGAGGACATTAATATCATAATCTTTCAAGAACTCAAGCCACCTTCTCTGACGAAGATTCAACTCTTTCTGGGTGAACACATACTGGAGGCTCTTATGGTCTGTGAACACACCTACATGAACACCATATAAGTAGTGTCTCCAAATCTTTAGGGAGAATACAACTACTGCAAGCTCAAGGTCATGAGTCGGATAATTCTTCTCATGAATCTTAAGCTGTCTGGATGCATAAGCTATGACCTTACTGCGCTGTATCAAAAAATAACCCAAGCCGACTCTGGACGCATCACAATACACCCAAAAATTATCCATTCCCTATGGCAGAGTTAGAATGGGAGCTGTAGTCAACCTGGTCTTCACCTCTAGGAAACTCTTCTCACACTCATCTAACCACTAATACTTAACCTTTTTCTGAGTTAACTTGGTCAATGGGGAAGCTATGGAGGAAAATCCCTCAACAAACCTTCGGTAATAACCAGGCAAACTCAAGAAAATTTTGATGCATGTCAAAGCGGCGGGTCTGGGCCAGTTCTTTACTTCCTTAATCTTTTGAGAATCAACTTGGATTCCCTCACTAGACACCACATAACCAAGGAAAGAAACTGACTGCAACCAGAATTCACACTTACTGAACTTAGCAAACAACTGGTGATCTTTGAGAGTTTGCAACACCACTCTTAAATGGATTGCATGCTCTTCCTTGCTGCGAGAATATATGAGTATATCATTGATGAAGACGATGATGAACAAGTCTATGTACTTCTTGAACAATATGTTCATCAAGTCCATGAAAGCTACATGAGCATTCATTAATCCAAATGACATGACTACGAATTCATAATGACCATACCAAGTTCTGAAGGCTGTCTTTGGAATGTCACTATTTCTGACTCTGAGCTGATGATAGCCTGATCTGAGATCTATCTTAGTGAAGCAACTAGCACCTTGAAGTTGGTCGAACAAGTCATCAATTCTGGGAATGGGGTACTTATTTTTGATTATGACCTTGTTCAACTTACGGTAGTAGATGCATATCCTGAGAGAACCGTCTTTCTTACACATGAACAATATAGGAGCACCCCATGGAGAGATGCTGGGTCTGATGAAGCCCTTATGTAGAAGTTCTTTCATCTGTTCTTTCAATTCTTTAAGCTCAACTAGAGCCATCCTGTAAGGAAGAATTGAGATAGACTGGGTATCTATAAGAAGATCTATTCCGAAGTCGATTTCCCTTTGAGGAGGAACTCTGAGAAGATCTTCTGGAAATACTTCTGGGAATTCATTCAGTACAGGGACTAACTCAAGAGTTGGGGTCTCAAAGTTTGAATCCTTAACCCGAACAAGATGATAGATATACCCTTTGGAAATCCTTTTTCTAGCCTTAAGGTAAGAGATGAATCGACCTACAAGCACTGAGGTACTTCCTTTCCATTCTAAGACTGGCTCATTTGGAAACTGAAACTGAACGATCCTAGTTCTGTAATAAACTGAGATATAATAGGAATGTAACCAATCCATGCCTTGAATAACATCGAAGTCAGTCATTTCTAACTCTACAAGATTGGCTGAGGTGACTTTCTAAGAAAATTATGATAGGTTAATTTCTATATACCCGTTTAGCTATAAATGGGTCACCAACATGAGTAGGGACTGAGAAGGGTTCTGGGAGGATTTCTGGACTGACACCGAAATTCACTACTATATAAGTAGTTATAAAGTAGAGTCTAGCCCCTGGATCTAACAAAGCATAAACATCTAAATGGAAGACTTGTAATGTATCTGTGACCACATCTAGAGAATCCTCCTGGTCTTATCGTGTCTAATGGAATATGACCTATTTTGGCACTGACCACCACCTGTACCAGATAAGACACCCTGCTGAGTGGGGTGACCCGCTGGAGCTGCTGTAGAACTAGACCGATTCTGAGTGCACGCATCCTTGCTCTTCTGAGAAGCTGATGGACAATCCCTCATTCTGTGGCCTGGCTTGCCATACCCAAAACAATTCCCACTACCTGCCATACACTTACCTTGGTGGTTCTTACCACACTTCTTACATGTTGGATGGGTGCGCCCTCCAGTGATACTACCTTGGGACTTAGAGCCTGGCGCTCTATCCCGTTTGTCCTGCCTGAACTTAGGCACTGGAGCACTAGCAGAAGATGGGGCTGGAGCTGAAGATTTTTGACAAAACTGAGAGCGGTTGCCACCTTCTGACCTCTGCTGAGAGTAACTAATGTCACATGTTCTAGCTCTCTTACTGTCTTCTCCCTTCTCTTTGATTTTATCCTTCTTGATCTGCTGAGCATAAGTAACCAATCTAGAGAGGTCTATCTCCCTCATAAGCATATCAGTCTTGCACTCCTTAACCACATCATCAGATACTCCCGACACAAACTTACTCATGCGGGCTCTAGAGTAAGCTACCATTACTGGAGCATACTTAGACAACTGAGTAAATTTGAGTGCGTACTCCTGCACACTCATATCATTCTGCTTTAGATTAATGAAATCTTGGACATTGGCTTACTTGAGTTCAAGTGGGAAAAACCTGTCCAGAAATGCAGTCTTGATGTGGTTCCAAGTCACCGGACATCCATTAGCACAATGGGATTCCTTCCATTATTGGTACCAAGTATAAGCCACTCTCTTCAGCTGGTAGGCAGCTAAATCTGCACTCTCAACTGGAGTGACACCCATAATATCTGTTACCTTTTGAATGTCATCAAGAAACTCCTGTGAATCCTCTTTGGACTTAGACCCATAAAACTCTGGAGAGTTCATCTGAGTGAAGTCTCAGATCCTTGCTGCAGCAGTGTTAGGCTGAGGTGGAGCTGGTGCCACAACCTACTGGTTGACCTGAGAGGTCATGGCTTGGGCAAGCACTTGACATGTAGCCTTGAATTTAGTGTGGGTAATTTGCTCATTCAAAGGGTTTACCAGAGCTGCTGGTGCCGACTTATTCCTCGTGTTAGCTTTTTTGGGAGACATTTTCTAAAATGCATAGATCATGAGTTAGAAAGAGAATAAATAGAGTTCATACTCTATAGCATGAGGTGGAAAAGAATGAAGTGAAGTTTTTCCTAATGACATATCATAGCTTCTCCCCCATAAGTATGGCACGCTTCACTCCCATGAAGAAAGCTCTACTCGATGTGACTTTCAGATACCCTAGGACACTTAAACCTGATGCTCTGATACCAAGTTTGTCATGCCCCGAGGCTACCCCCTAGATGTAACACGATGCTTAGTGTCATAAGTGACCCTAAGCTAACCTATGGCTTGGAATGTCTAGATAATTTCTGATAAAAAATCAACCGAGTGGAAAATGGAAGCATTTAAATACGTGAGATGGGAAGTAAACCCAAACATGTCTGAATATATATAGCTATATGAAAATGTGTTAAGTCTAAAAGTAATCTGAAATACTCAAAAGTTGATTCTAGTCTATGTCCAAAAGCCTCTAACTGAAGTGAGTTGCTGGGACAAGCCCCTAGCTAACTCTAAAAGTCTAAAACTGAATTAGCAATACTAAAATAATCAAATCTAACTATCGTCCTTGGATCTATGAGGAATCACCACCGGGCTGCTGAGTAAGAACTGGAAATTAAGCTAAGCGCGGTCTAGATGCTGAGCACCCAAACCTACATCATGAAATGATATAGCTCAACATATGCATCAGTACTTTTGATATACTGAGCATGCAAGATATATAACCAAAGCTGTAAGACATGAATACTGATTGAGAAGTATATACTGAAACATGAACTGAAGAATAATTGTATGCAATGACCAAGTAACTGAACATGAATACCACAACATGCTGATCTGAACTGAATAACTGAATACATGGTCAATGCAATACTGAGTCTGATTGTGGGAGCTACTATTAACTGACATACCCCTAGCTGAGCTGGCTCTGGGACCAACCTGTAACCCTGGATGGAAGGGTGTTCGTACCTTTCTAAGGGTATAAACTAATTTGACGTGGATCCATAAAATTTATTTCCACAAAGGACAAGGGTAACCAGTCTAAAGTTGACAGCTGACCCCTTTCTGACCTACGGTGGCACTGTAGTTCTGAGACTCAGGGACTGCTACCAAAGGTCTCAACCTAAAGCTGACAGTAGAGCCTTCATCCTTTTGTCCGCTCGATACTAACCCTACTCCCAACTGAATGTACAAGCAATAAATGCAACTTAAGTGCTGGATAGCTCAAATACTAATAATCATCTGAGAATGCAATAATAATACTAAAACTGGTAGCATTCTAATCCTGAAGCATAACTGACTGAATTATCTGATTAACAAGTATATATCATGAATACTGAAATCAACACATGCTAGGGTTACTGAGTTCTGTACATATAGTTATCCTATGTTCCCAAGAAAACATGTAAACAATATCATACAAGTAATAGAATCTAAATTGCACTGATCTGATGAAAATTAGGAACCCTAGGTCTGAAGAAATAGTTGAAAACTGGAGAACTAAACTGAGTCTAGGGATTCAATGGGTGAAATGAACCTACTGATGAAATCCCACATGCCTGGAAGAAGATTCTACGGTTGAACCTTTGGATTTGGGGCTGAGCTTGAAGAAAACACTCTTTGCTTGTTCTTTAGAGGAAACTTTTCTTTTCTTGTTTGAAACTGCTAAGTGTCAATTTAGTTTAGGAGTAATGAGGGAAAAAGAGTAAAAACCCTTTAATTACTCCCCAAACGACTTAGGATCAAAGTTTAAAAAATTGGGAAAAGACCAAAATGCCCCTAACATAAAATAGAAATTACAAAAAATCCCTCGCCGGAGGGGTCACCTGACGAGCATCGAACATGAGATGGCCCATCAGCTAGAGCATCGAAATGGGGAAGACTGGGCTGGCCCTATAGACAGTCCCCACGACAGCTCCCACGGCCCTTCACATCCACGACGGCTGTGGTAAAATCTTATTGAGGCTGAGAAGACTTGGGATGGGGCACTGGTGGTTTATCCATGTGCTTCCCCATGGACCATTGGACCTCCAACGTCTGTGGGATCCCCTATCTGGCTTGAGTTTACTGACAGAGCCTTTGGGCTCTTCCCACGGGAACCCCAATGGGTTCACAATGATTGTGGGTCAGCCCGTAGGGCTTGACTGACAGATGAAATTTTTCTGAGTTTTTCTGAGTTCTGGGTTTTAAATGCTGGTCTAAATTTTGGGGTGTTACAGTGAGACTCTGCAAAAATCTGATGTCTGAACTCATCCACATCTGAAACACATAACTGACCCTGATAGCGAAGCACACTATCACCCCATCGGGAGAAAACCTCTATCTCTGTTGATGAACTGCACCCTTCAATTGATACAAAATAGAATCACTGTCTTATTTCTCCTTCATCTCAACTACCAACGATGATTCTGACCTATTCTAAGCTATCACACCACCATCTGCTGAATCTGTAAGGAGAACCCCTAACTGAGCAAGCCTATGAACATACTGAGATAATTTCTTCTTTCCTTCTTTAACCTGTGACACACTACCCATGGACAACCTGCTAAATGCATCAGCCACTACAGTGGCCTTACCTGGATGGTAAAGCATGCTCATGTCATAATCCTTAAGAATCTCAAGCCACCTTTTCAGGTAAAAATTCAATTCTTTCTGAGTGAACACATATTGGAGATTCTTATGGTCAGTAAACACATCTACATGGACACCATGCAGGTAGTGTCTCTAAATCATCAAAGCAAAAACCACCGCTGCCAACTCAAGGTCGTGAGTCAGGTAATTCTTCTCATGGATCTGAAGCTGTATATAAGCATAAGCAATCACCTTACCTTGTTGCATCATAAATACAATCCAAGCCAACTCTAGATGTATCACAGTACACAATAAAGCCATTTAAACCCTCTAGTAGAACCAAAACTAGAGCTATGGTCAACCTAGTCTTCAATTCCTGAAGGTTCTTTTCACATTCATCAGACCACTGAAACTTAAACTTTTTCCTAGTCACCTGGTCAATAGGGAAGCTATAGATGAAAACCCTTCCACAAATCTTCTGCAGTACCTAGCTAAACCTTATGTCACACCCCAAGGCTACCCCCTGGACGTAACACAGGACCCGGGACCACAAGTGTCCCAAGTTAACCCTTGCTCATAACATAACTTAGGTACATCAAATAAGCATAGCAGAAGCATAATAGGAACTAGATAACTCAATCCATAAGATAAAAATCAAGAGGAACATGATTCGAAGAAGACCCGAATACTGTCTATGTATGAAAATCCTCTACAAATGACATAAGGAGTTACTAGGACAAGACCCTAGCTAACTCAAGGTACGAAAGTAATTAACCAAAACTAGCTAGAATCATAACTAGACCCTGAACAATGAGGACTCACCAACACTGACTGGAAATGGCCTGCGGTCTCTAGCCATGAGCCTGAGGGAGGGAACTTGAATCTGCATCATCAAGATGATGCAGCCGGAAAGTATGCATCAGTACTATAGGATGTACCGAGTATGCGAGATTATAATAGCACTATACTTAAAACATGCTTGAAATGCGTTCGTGTATGTAGAGAGATAGCATAATAAAATATCAAGATATAAGGCATAAAACATGAAATAAAGTCAGGATTCAAAGTAGAGTATCATATAACTTATTAACAAAAAATTAAACATGCGGGAGTTTCTCTTAACTGACACTAAACCATGCTGAGCTAAATGGAGTCCAGTGTCATGCACCCACACTGAAAAAGACTGTCCTAACTAGCCAAAGTTAGAGCCATGTCATACCAGGATCCTGAGGGCATCTACGATGGCACGTAGTTCTAGGACTAAGGGTACTCTCACCCGGTCCGACTTGGTGCTAAATACTACTCCCAAAACATATATATATATATAGCATGAGGCTCACATACATGTGACATATCTAGATGTCAAAACTCGTTCATACCCCGGATCTTCATACTACTCACGAACCTTGATTTTAGAAAATGATTTATGAGCATTGATGGTACATCGGGTGTCTTATCTTGCGTAATACTTCATAACTTGTGAAATTTGCGTACTTCATGACTTGTAAAACTATGCATGGCTCTAGTTCAATTTCATAATACATACATTTTCATAGAACATAGGAACTAGGCATGCACTTGCTTGAAAAATTCAAGAGAATCCATGTTATCAATTTCTCAATTTTCTTACGTCAATCCATGCATGTAGGATTTACCATTATTTTCCTTCAATTCAAAATAGGAGTTCATATGTAAAAACCTATGCAAAATCATGCAATTTAGTAGTAATTTCATAATAAAATCATGAGAAGGCAATTTATAGTAAAACCCATAAGAATTGGGTAAGACCCCTAAGTTGAAAGTTCATGAAATCAAAATAAAGATTTAGGGTTTTTGACACAAGGGTGAAAGGAACCCATTGTTGAATACCCACATACCTTGATTGAATCTAACCCACTTGAAACTGAAAAGAAGAGGAGGCTTGAACTTGGAGCTTGAAACCCTAACTTGAAGCTTGAGAAGATGGAACTCTTTTTCTTCTTTTGGAAGTTGATTGAAAGAATGGGAGAGAACTTAGGCCAAGTAGGAATAAAAACTCTCATAAATAGGCTTAAAACGACTTAGTATAGGAGTTAAAAGAGTGGGAAATTACAAAAATACCCCTGGACTTAAACTTGGAAAAAGCTGGAAAAAGTCAGTCCATGGTCCATCATCCTAAAGGACGAGCCGTCAACTGATCCATGGTTTCAATTTCCACATCTAGGGGTATAATGGAACTCAACACCACGAGTCACTCTACGGTCCATGGTTCAGGACGACAGACCTTCCTGTTGACTCATGGTTCAGACTTTAGGATATGAGAATCCTCGGATCCTCAGGGATTAAGAGTGAAAGAATGGGTCGTGGAATAGGTTGATGAGTTGTCAACCCACTCATGGAATTTAGAGGACTTGATACCGCTCTGAAGGTGATTTCACGGGTTATAGGATGGACCATTATTCAAAAAAATGACCTATCAAATCATTCGTGGAAACTGGGTAGAAAAGCTGAGTTTTGACAAATCACGGGTGACTCTACTGACCGTAGTTTTGGTATATGGGTCGTGAACCAATCAGTGGTTTTGAAGATGAAAATGTTAAGGTTCAGTTCAAAAATCACAAGTCACAGTACGGACCGTGGTTCAGAACCACGGTTCGTCATCCCTGTCCGTAGTCACTGACAGTGCTGCAGCAAATTGCCCATAAGTTTTTACTCCGTCTTCAGATTAATGCACAGTTGATTGCGTTGGAAAGAATACTCAAAAACCTTTAATTTGATGGGTACTAGGATATCTAACTCTTTATGTTTTAGGAGGAATGATCGATTGAAGTTGACCCTAATTTAGTCTTACATGAAAACTTACTTGGGTGATGTGCTTGCAACTTAACATGATGATATGAGTTTCTTATGAACATGATTCGCATCCAAAGCACTCACCACACTAGGAAAATAGTCATTACACTCATGTAAAAAGGTTCGGGTATTACCTTAGGATTTTTGGGGTGTTACAATATCTCCTCCTTGGGATCATTCATCCTCGAATGAAGACTTAGCAAGGGAACTCTAGAGAGAAAACAGCCCAACCAAAAATGAAACGTGAAAACTGAAGAATAAACATGAAACTGAACTTTTCAACTTAAAACATAACTGACTCAACTTTAAAAATATGAATACATGCTAGGATCATGAGGAGAACTGATGGAATAGATTCGGAAGGACATACTAAGGATGGAACTACTACCTCAAGCTGAAACCAGATCAGAAAGAGAAGGGTGAGGGTACTTGGCCTTCATGGATGATTCTGCATCCCAAGTAGCTCCTTCAACTGAGTTGTAAAAGCTGAAGTACTATCGTGGTAACCGACTTCCGATTGAAATAAAAACTTAGCTGGTTTCATGAGACACGTATACATGCTAAGAATGTAAGAATGACCAATAGGACAGAAACTTGATATCCAACCTGATAACTAGTCTTGGATGAGAGTATGAACTCAACTAAAACTCATAAAGAACAAACATACTCTAGAAATTTTAGTTAACCGAAAGGGACACCAGACTGAGAGAAGTAGATATACGGGAAAACTATTCTCTTTTAAATACCACTCCTACCATTTGCAACTAACAACCTCAACAACGTACATAAAGGTACTAAGTTCTGAGTCTAACTACCCGATTCTTCATGTTCAACCTATCTCTACCAGATCTATTGTATCAATAACGTCTTCTAAGGATAGTATCCCCTCTTATCAGAACAACCAACTAATCTAGGGCTCCCTACTAAAGGGTCACTAGTTGCACAAAAAAAATATCCACATGTATCCCATCACGATATTCAAGCTTATAACTATGGTAACCTTATGCTTTCGTAGCTTACCCTATTTAAGACTTCTCTTCTCTCCCCTATCATAACTAGGAATCGCAAATTCAAGAACTTCTATAGAGGGACATACTAAAATTCCTGATCTAACTATTTCGCATGAATAATCCTTACCTTATAATTCACCCACACCTAGAAGTCAAGGTGGAACAAGTACACTAACAAGGAAAAGAAATCTTCTACCTCCCAGCTAGAGTTACTCCAAGGCCTCCTCCCCTAACGCTTATAACAACATAAACCAGAATCACTGAAAGAAAAGAGCAAGTGCAGGAGTGTCACGAATGAAGGATTTCTAATTAGTCTAGACTTACACTTAGCGTGATCTAGACACTCAATGTGAGGCTTGAGGGACCGATCACAATATGCATGAGTATTTCACATACTGGGCGCGTAAGGCATGAATGGTGGGGATCACCACCCCTCATCATCAAAGGCACAGGTTAAGGGCTTTAGAGAAAGGAAATCATAAGCACAAATAACTTCAAGAATCAGGTCATAGTATATACAAAACGTAACATGATTCAATTAGCCATAGAGGCATGTCTGAAGAATAAACTGAGCAAATAGGACCGAGCATACTAAGAAACATGAGTTTACATAGACCCAACCCTCAGGGCATAAAGCTGGGATTTATAGAATCGCAGGATAAGAGTAGAGTCATTGTCTGAAGCAATCACTTGTCATTCTACAATATGAACATGAGCGTGAATATGAAATAGGACCATGGAACTAACACACAAGACATGCAAAAGGTATCATAATGGCAAATGTATACTTAGGACGCTAGGATGGAAATACGTTTCTGCCTCCCCTCTTGACTTTTTTCTAACACCCACAAGCATCGCTACCCGAGCCTCTAAAATCTGACTAATTCTACATTCCACCATCTCCCTCTTAGGTTCATGCTACCTTCCTAAGTCTATGGACCTCTCACAAACCTCTCAAAGGAACTATGATTATTTTACCTTAACAGAACATACACTACTCCAGAATCCAGCATGAATACCCACTTCCTTCTATAGTCTAAGACTCTCCCCCGCCTAAAAGTCTAGGCCTCAACTCTGACTCTGACTCGACTGGCTAGGCAATGAAAGAAATTGGCTTTAAAGCTAAACACAACCATTGCTCCTCTTAGATGAGAGGCAATCCTTGATCCTATGGCCTAACTGACCAAACCCAAAACACCTCCATTTTCCAGCAGGACACTCACCTAGATGAAACTTACCGTATCTACTATAATAAGGGTACCTCAAGGTCTTCGGAGCCCCATTGTGACAAGACTGAAAATCAAGGGCAGGTGTGCTAACTGAAGATATGGTTGGTCCAGAGGACCTCTGCTGAGAAGATGATTGGTTCCATGTTCCGGTATTCTTGCTCTTCCTCTTCCTCTTTTTTAGAGTCTCTTTCTCATTCAACTGAGCTGTCATGGCTTGAGCCAACATACAGATGGCTTCATAAAATTCTGCATTCAAAACCTCATTATCTGGAGTGGTCAAATTAGCATTCCTCCTGGGGTTTCTTCATGGAGACATTATCTGAAATGCGTACAAAATGGATTAGAAGGGTAAGTAGAGTCGAACTCTATCGCACGATAGTGAACATGAAGAAGTGATGTTTTTCCTAAAATACCTTGTAGCCTCTCTCTCATAAGTGTGGCGTGCTTCACACCCATGAAAGAGACTCTACTTGATGCGACTTTCAAATATCCTAGGACACTTAAACTTGAGGCTCTGATACCAAGTTTGTCATGCCCTGAGGCTATCCCTGGATGTAATATGGGACCTGGGACCACAAGTGTCCCAAGTTAACCCTTGGTCATAGCATAACTCAGGTATATCAAATAAGCATAGCAGAAGCATAATAGAAACTAGATAACTGAATCCATAAGATAAAAATCAAGAGGAACATGATTTGAAGAAGACCCGAATACTGTCTATGTCTGAAAAGCCTCTACACATGACATAAGGAGTTACTAGGATAAGACCCTAGCTAACTCAAGGTACGGAAGTAAATAACCAAAAAAAGCTAGAATCATAACTAGACCCCGAACAATGAGGACTCACCAACACTGGATGGAAATGGCCTGCAGTCTCTAGATATGAGCCTGAGGGAGGGAATGTGAATATGCATCATCAAGAGGATGCAGCGCAAAGTATGCGTCAGTACTATATGATATACCGAGTATGTGAGATCATGATAAAAACATACTTAAAACATGCTTGAAATGATAATCATGTATGTAGAGAGATAGCATAATAAAATATCAAGATATAAGGCATAAAATGTGAAATAAAGTCAGGATTCAAAGTAGAGTAGCATATAACTTATTAGCAAAAAATTAAACATGTGGGAGTTTCTCTTAATCGACATTAAACCATGCTGAGCTACATGGATTCCAGTGTCATGCACCCACACTGACAAAGGCTGTCCTAACCGGCCAAAGTTAGAACCATATCATACCAGGATCCTTTCATAAGCCACATAAGGCACCTACGATGGCACGTAGTTCTGGGACTAAGGGTACTCTCACCCGGTCTGACTCGGTGCTAAATACTACTCCCAAAACATATATATATATATATATATATATATATATATTATGAGGCTCACATATATGTGACATATCTAGATGTCAAAACTTTTTCATAAACATGTTCATACCTCAGATCTTCATACTACTCACGAACCTTGGCCTTAGAAAATGATTCATGATTATTGATGGTACATCGGGTGTCTTGTCTTGCATAATACTTCATAACTTGTGAAATTTGCGTACTTCATGACTTGTAAAACTTTGCATGCCTCTAGTTCAATTTTATAATACATACATTTTAATAGAACATAGGAACTAGGCATGCACTTGCTTGAAAAATTCAAGAGAATCCATGTTATCAATTTCTCAATTTTCTTAAATCAACCATGCATGTAGGATTTACCATAATTAGCCTTCAATTCAAAATAGGAGTTCATATATAGAAACCCATACAAAATCATGCAATTTAGTAGTAATTTCATAATAAAATCATGAGAAGGCAATTTATAGCAAAATCCATAAGAATTGGGTAAGAACCCTAATTTGAAAGTTCATGAAATCAAAATAAAGATTGAGGGTTTTGGGCACAAGGGTGTAAGGAACCCATTACTTAATACCCACATACCTTAACTGAAGCTAACCCACTTGAAATTGAAAAGAAGAGGAGGCTTGAACTTGGAGCTTGAAACCTAACTTGAAGCTTGAGAAGATGGAACTCCTTTTCTTCTTTTGGAAGTTGATTGAAAGAATGGGAGAGAACTTAGGCTAAGTAGGAATAAGAACCCTCCTAAATAGGCTTAAAATGACTTAGTATAGGAGTTAAAAGAGTGAGAAATTATAAAAATACCCCTGGACTTAAACTTGGAAAAAGCTAGAAAAAGTCTGCTTTAGTGACCACGAGTCAGTCCACGGTCCGCCATCCTAAAGGATGAGCCATAAACTGATCCATGGTTTCAAATGCCTCTTCTAAGGGTCTACTAGAACTCAACACCATGATTCACTCTACGGTCCATGGTTCAGGATGATGGACCGTCCTGTTGACTCGTGGTTTTGACTTTAGCATATAAGAATCCTCAGGGATTACGAGTGAAAGAATGAGTCGTGGAATAGGTTGATGAGTCGTCAACCCACTCGCAGAATTTAGAAGACTTGGTACCTCTATGAAGGTGATTCCACGTGTTACAGGATGGACCGTCGTTCAAAATAATGACCCATCAAATCATTCGTGGAAATTGGGTAGAAAAGGTGAATTTTGACAAACCATGGGTCCCTATACTGACCGTGGTTTTGGTCTATGGGTAGTAAACCAACCAGTGGTTTTGAAGATGAAATTTTTAAGGTTCAGTTCAGAAATTACGAGTCACAGTACGGACCGTGGTTCAGAACCACGGTTCATCATCCCTGTCCATAGTCACTGATAGTGCTATAGTAAATTACCCATAACATTTTACTCCGGACTCCGATTAATGTGCGGTCATTAGCATTGGAAAGAAGACTCAAAAACATTAATTTGGTGGGTACTACGCTATCTAACTCTTTATATTTTCGGAGGAATGATCGATTGAATTTGACCCTAATTTAGTCTTACATGAAAACTTACTTGGGTGAGGTTCTTGCAACTTAACTTGATGATAGGAGTTTCTTATGAATATGATTCGCATCCAAATCACTCACCACACTAGGAAAATGGTCATTACACTCATGGAAAAAGGTTTGGGTATTAGCTTAGGATTTTTGGGATGTTACACCTAAGAAGCTCCTTATGTCAGTCGGGGAAGTGGGTCAAGGCGAGTTTTTTACTGCCTCTATCTTCTGTGTAACCACTCGAATGCCTTCCTTAGATACTACATGACCTAGAAAAGCAACTGACTGAAACTAGAATTCACACTTACTAAACTTAGCAAATAACTAACAATCCTTGAGAGTTTGTAGCATAACCCTCAAATGGTTTGCATGCTCCTCCTCACTCCAAGAGTAGATAAGAATGTCATAAATAAAGACAATGATGAACATAACCAAGTATTGCTTTAATATCCTATTCATCAAATCCATAAAGGCTGCAGGAGGACTCGTTAGTCCAAATGACATAACCACAAATTCATAGTGACCATATCGAGTCCTGAAGGCTGTCTTCAGAATGTCATACTCTCTAACTCTGAGCTGATGATAATCGGATCTCACGTCAATATTTGAGAAATAGTTGGCACCCTGAAGCTAGTCAAATAATTCATCAATCCTAGAGATGGGATATTTATTCTTGGTTATGACCTTGTTCAACTGACGATAGTCAATGCACATTCGGAGAGAACCATATTTCTTACGAAGAGATCTGGAGCACCACATGAAGAGATGTTAGGCCTAATTAAACCCTTTTTTAAAAGTTCTTTCAACTGCTCTTTAAATTGCTTTAGCTCTGCTGGAGCCATTCTGTAAAGAAGAATAGATATAGGCTGCGTATCTGAAAGAAGGACTATCCCAAAGTCAATTTTTTGCTCAGGAGGGACTCTAGGCAGATCCTTAGGAAACACTTCAGGAAATTCGTTTACTACTAGAACTGATGGGAGGGATAGGGTTTCAAACATAGAATCCATAACCCAAACTATATGGTAGATATACCCCTTAGAGATCATTTTTCTAGCCTTGAGATAAGATATGAAATGACCCTCCGAGGATGGAGGACTACCCTTCCACTCTAAGACAGGCTTATTAAGAAACTTAAAGCTTACCAAACTGGTTCTACAGTCGACTGAGGCATAACATGCATGTAGCCAATCTATGCCAAGAATGATGTCAAAATCTTTCATTTCTAACTCCACTAAGTCTGCTGAGGTGACTCTATGGAGGAAGATAGGACAATTTTTGTATACTCTCTGAGCTAGAACTGACTCACTAACTGGAGTAGAGACATAATGGGTTCTAGGAGTTTTTCAGGACCGACTCTAAATTTGCAAGCAATATATAGGGTCACAAAAGATAGCGAAGCCCCTAGTCTAACAAAGCATAAAAATCAAAGGATAAGAGTTGCAATATACCAGTGACTACATCAAGTGAATCCTCCTGGTCTTGGAGAGATGATGTATCATAGAGATGGTTTTGGCCCTGACTGCCACCTGTGCAAGAAGTAGTACCCTACTGGGCTTTACAACCTGCTGGAGCTGCTGTAGTTGTACTCAGTCTTGCCACCTCCACTGCCTTATCTGGATAAGGAGTAATACCTAATCCTATGACCTATATGTTTGCATCCAAAACATCCTTATAAGCCATAGCGACACCCTCCAAGGTGACTCTTACCACACTTGATGCAAATAGGGTAGGGAGTCAACTTTGCAACACTTCCCTGATAATGAGGGCTTGATGCCCTACCTACCTGATCATGTATAGGTCTGGATGCCTGGGTAGGATAACTAGCTGATGATGGCACAGGTCCTGATGACCTCTTTTGACATAAAGACCGGTGTCTACCTCTGGACCTCTGATGACTGAAACCCGAATTCTCTATTCTGGCCCTATTATTTTCCCTCACCATTTCCTTTAGTTTATCTTCCACAATTTGTTGAGCATGTGTCATGAGCCTAGAGACGTCCATATCCCCCAATAACATAATAGTTTTGCACTCTTTCTTTACCAAGTCAGATACCCTAAAAATAAACTTACTCATCTGAGCCCTCGGCTCGGCTACTATAGCTAGAGCATATCTAGAGAGCTCTCTTAGACTGACATCAATCCTTGCCTCAAATTCATGAACTCTTCAGCTTTAGCCTCTCTCAACACCCTTGGGAAGAACCTATCCAGAAAAGCCTCAAAAAAACACTCCCAAGTCAAAAGAGCTCATTCCTGCCCCTACCTTCCTTCCACTGAGTGTACAAAATATATGCCACATCCTTGAGCTGGTAGGAATCTAGCTCAACATTGTTAGTAACAGTCACATGCATCACCTCCAAAATCTTCTTTACCTCATCTATTAAATTCTGTGGATCCTCACCAACCTTAGACCCCAAAAACTCTGGCGGGTTCATACGGATAAAGTCTCTAACTCTGGCAGCAGTTGTCCGACCATTTTGGTTAGCAGGAATAGGTGCCTGCTGATTAGCCTGATTGGTCATCGCTTGAGCTAACATCTGAATGGCATTTTTTAACTCAACATTTGTGACCTCGTAGTTTGGAACTGGAGGATTAGCATTATGGGTGTTGGCTTTGCGAGGAGGTATGATCTAAAATGGATAAAGAATAGATTAGAGAGGAGAAATATAGTTAAATTCTATCGCACAATATTGAACATGAAAGAAGTGAAGTTTTCCTAAAATGCCTCAAAGCCTCCCTCTCAAAAGTGTGGTTTGCTTCACGCCCATGAAAGAGACTCTACTTAATGTGGCTTTTAGATATCCTAGAACTCTTGAACCTAATGCTCTGATATTAAGTCTGTCATAGCAGAAGCATAAATAGAAGAGGTAAGCAAACTAACTTATCATAAAGATAAAGGTCTAAGAGTATCACAACCTGAAATCTCAAATGCTGACTGTCTAGCTATATCTGAAAAGACTCTAAAACTGATAGACTGAGTTGACGGGACAAAACCCCAGCTAACTCTAAGTAATAAATAAAATACATCAAAGCTAACTAAGAATCATAACTAGCTCTCGAATGATAAGGACTCACCAACTTTGACTGAAAATCCTGTTGGGTCTAACAATGAGTCTGGGAGCAAGCACCTGAATATATATCATGATAGGATGCAGCACAAAGAGGTATGCAGTTAGTATAATGGAATATACTAAGTATATGGAATATGCATAATCCATGATAAAATATGCTTAAAACATACTTAAAGCTGAAATCAGGTAATAGTAGTAAAATCAGTAATGTAATGACTCAATACAATATCATAAGCTGAAAACATGTTTATGTTCGTAAAGCATAAGTAGTAAGTCTGAAACTTTAAGGCAAAGAGTCAAATACATTTAAAAGCTTAAAACCACTTCCGTGGGAGATTCTCATAACTGATATAGACTATGTGAGCTACATTGAATCCAGTGTCATACAACCACACTGAAAAAGGTTATCCTAACCGGCCAACGTAAGAACCCCATATATAAGGATCCTGAAGTGAGGAACAAAGATCAACCTATGGTGGCAATGTAGTTCTTGAACTTAAGGGTACGCTAAACCTAATCCAACTGGATGCTAAATACTACTCCCAGAATATACATATAGCTCATACATAACTTGTGACATATCTAGATATCAAAACCATTCATAAAGCATATGTACATATCTAGATATCATGCTACTCATAAATTCATAAGTCTTAAAATCATAGTATATCTCGAGTTCAAAACATACTCTTTTCTAAAATTCATAGCTTTAAGAACTAGGCATGAAATTTCATAAACACTTGTGGTCATGTTATCTAAATATGCTAATTTACCTTGAAAATATGCAATAGGGTAAATCATGCTACAAATCATTCTCAATTCATGGTCTTTTAGAAATACTTAAATATCCTCATACAAAATCATGGGTGAGGGATTAGAAAGAATATTACAATGTAAATAATTCAGTTTCATAGGAAAAATCATAATTTTGTAAGAACCCTAATTCCTTAATTTCATAAATCCAAGGTAAAATTATAGGTTTTGGCATAAGGGTAAAAGGAGACCCTTATTTAATACCCACATACCTGAACCCAAAGCTTTTCTTAGCAAGAATCTGAAGATGGAGACTTGCAGATGAAACCCTAGGCCTTAGAGCTTGAGAGAAGAATCCTTTTCTTTCTTTTGGAACTTGATTTGAGAGAATAAATGAAAATCTAACTAAGTAGGGCTAAAACCCTTTTAATTTGGCCTAAAATAAATTAACTTAAAAGTTAAAAGAATAGAGAAAAGATCAGAATACCCTTGACTTAAAATAAGAAGTTGCAAAAATTTCCCGCCAGACGGCCAGTCCGACGGCCCATCGACTCTCCTATGGTCCATGGAAGATGACTACCGAAAGAGGTCTGACTGGGTGGGCAAGATGGTAAAATCCCATGACAGAGGTCGATCGCCCATGGTGGATCCCACGACTGTCGCCCTTGGTTGTCTGTAACACCCCAAAATTCGATTCAACATTTAAACTTAGAAATTTTATAAAATTCAGAACTTCTAGGAACAACGAGTCAAGTTCATGAACAGTGGTTAGAAACACGAGTCATGGAAGTGACTCATGAATCTAGTCCTGCATATCAACCTCATGTTTGAGAACCATGAGTCAGGTTCACGGTCCATAGATGGTTTCACGAGTCATGAAACCAACCCATGGAACTCAAACTGAATCCCCTAGAAATCATGAGAGGTTTCTACGACCTGTGAAAGTTTCCACGAGTCGTCCTGTTACCTTGTGGAATATCATCCGTAGCCTATCCTTTGGCTCAAAAACCATGACTCCAATCCACGAATCGTGGTTGCTTCTACGGCTCATGGAAAGGACCCGTGGAACCTGAAGCCGAGGTTTTAAACATATTTTCTCTAATTAAATCCCAGGGGTATTTCTATAATTACCCATCCTTTTAACTCTTATGTGAGGTTGTTTTGGTCACTTTTAGTAGGGTTTGTACTTCTATTTGCCTAAGTATTTCATTACTCCTCATTCATCTACCAAAAGAGGAAAAGAACTACTTCAAGCTCCAAGTCTCAAGCTCCAAGTTCAAGCCTCCATTTCTTTTCAACTTAGATTAAGAAAGTTTCAATAAGGTATGTGGGTATTTAATAAGGGGTTCATTTCACCCTTATGCCCGATAGCTGCTAATACCCCGTAGGCTGAGGAGCAAAAGGAGGAATCCGCCCGAGGAGGGGCTCGCCGATTACTTCATCCATAAACCTTTTTTTCCTTTCAAAATAGCGATACGCTCTAAAAAAGTTTTTTCTTGAATTATCAATTTGTGAAATTAGGATTCTTACCTAAATTGGGGAAAACTCATGGGTTCAGTTTTAAAGCATCAATTCATGATTTTTTATCACTTATCTATGATTTATTTGAAGTTTTCTAGTTGATTTTAAGAGCCCATGCATTAAAGATGAATTCTAGCATGATTTCATTGAATTGCATATTTTCAAGTGAAAATTGGCATGTCTAGATAACATGACCTTACATATTTATGAAATTGCATGCCTAATTCTTCAAGTTATGAATTTAGAAAGAAACGTATGTTTTGAATTATGGCTATGCTAAGTTTTAAGACTTATGATATGAGAATTGCATGACATTAGATATGTCCTTATGCTTTTCAAACAGATTTGACATTAGATATGTCACAAGTATCAATTGAACTCTATGTTTATTTTTGGAGTAGTATTTAGCACCAAGGGACATGGGTTCTAGATAACTCAAGTGCAAAACTACGTTACCACCATAGGCTTCTCTCTGTGGCTTGTGACAGGATCCTGATAGATAAGATTCTAACCTTGACCGGTTAGGACAACCTTTTTCGGTGTGGGTGTATGACATTGGACTCCATGTAGCTCATCATGGTTTATGTCGGTTAAGAGAAACTCTCGTATGATTTTTTTAAGTCTTATGCTATGTTTTCTCTTACCATATGCTTAAATTATGGTATTTCTTATGATTTCTCTTATTATGCATTGATTCAGTTTTTAACTATATTTTAAGTATGTTTTTACCATATACATGGATTTTTCACATATTTAGTACATCCTATAGTACTGACATATATTTTGTGCTGCATCCTCTTGATGATGCAGATCCAGGCTCCCTTTCTCAGGCTTGTGGCTAGATGATGCCGAATATCCAGACTCTGTTGGTAAGTCCTCATCACTCGAGAACCATTGCTATGCTAGTTACTTTCATTTTCTTTCTTTAAATTTTTGAGTTAGTAGGAATCTTGTCCCATCAACTCTTTATGATAGTTTAGAGGCTTCAGACATAGTTATACTTGTATTCTGTGTTTTGGATTTGGTATCTCTTAGACCTTGTTCCTATTTAGTTATGGTTGCCTATCTTTATTTTGTATTCTTTCGCTATGTTTCTTTGTATCTATTTGAGTAAGCTATGACCAAAGGTTAACTTGGGGCACTTGTGGTCCCAGGTCCTGTGTTATACCTAAGGGGTAGTCTCGGGGCATGACAAACTTGATATCAGAGCCTCAAGTTCAATAGTCCTAAGGTTTCTGAAAGCCGCATCGAATAGAGTTTTATTCATGTGTGTGAAGCATGCCACACTTATGAGGGGGAAGCTACGAGGTATCTTAGGAAAATCTTCACCTTTTTCATGATCAATATCATGCGATAGAGTTTAACTCTATTACTTCTCTAATCTATTCTTTATGCATTTCAGATTATGCCTCCTTATCGTGCCATACCTCAGCGAGCCGCCTAAAATGCTAATCTCCCGATTCTAGACCCCAAGGTCACAAATGCAGAGTTCAGGAATGCTATTCATATTCTAGATCAGACTATGGCCGCTTAGGCTAATCATCAGGCTTTTATCCCTGTCCACCCTCAAGGTGGAGTTACGACCCAAGTTTGAGACTTCATTCGCATAAACCCACCTGAGTTTTGGGGTTCGAAAGTTGGTGAGGATCCACAAAATTTCATGGATGAAGTGAAGAAGATCATTGGTGTGATGAAAGTTATTGGTGTCGAAGGTGTTTAGCTAGCTTGCTTTCACCCTAAGGACGTAGCTCATATTTGGTACTCGCCGTGGAAAAATGCTAAGGCTAGAGATGTGGCCCCTATGACTTGGAAATGCTTCAAAAAGGCATTTTGTGACCAAATATTCCCTAGGGAGTTGAGGGAGGCCAAGGCTGAAGAGTTCATGAATATGAGGCAAGGCTCAATGTCAGTTCAGGAGTACGGGTTGAAGTTCACCCAACTTTCTAGGTATGCCCCTTCCATAGTGGCTAACCCGAGGGATGAGATGAGTAAGTACATTTATGGAGTGTTGGACTTGGTAAAGAAAGAGTGTAGATCGGATATGCTCTTGGGTGACATGGATATTTCTGGACTTATGACTCATGCCCATCAGATTGAGGGAGACAAGTTGAGGGAAATGGCAAGGTAGACTAAGAGGGTTAGATCTGAGAGTTTCAGTTTTGGCCATCAGAGGTATGAAGGCGAGCATCGCTTTTCATTTTAGAAGAAATGATCAGGACCCATTCATTCTTCAGCTAGTGCTCCTACCTAGGCCCCATCATGATCAGACTAGTAGAGGATCGGGTTCCTATTCGCAGGGAGGTGTTTCAAAGGGGACTCCTTACCCCTCTTGCAACAAATGTGGTAGGATTCATCTTGGTTAGTGTTTAGCTGGTCCAGGTGGATACTTTAGGTGTGGTCAAGTTGGACACAAGATTAAGGATTGCCCTTCAACTAAGAAAGGACAGGGAGGTAGCAGGACTCAGTCTGCCCCAGCATCCCCAGGAGGTCGATTGACTCAACATGGTACTTCTTTTAGTTCTGGTGGTCAGTGCCAGAACTGCCTTTATGCCATGACCTTTTGCCAGAACCAAGAGTGTCCACCAGATGTTGTTACTGGTATATTGAAAGTCTTCTCTCTCGATGTGTATGCTTTATTCAACCTCAGTGACTCCTTGCCTTTTGTGACCCCTTATATTTCTTGCAAGTTTGAGATTAGTCCTGATCAACTCTTAGAACTCTTTTGTGTTTCTACTCATATTGAAGAGTCAGTCCTAGCCAAAATAATCTACTAAAATTACCCTATCTCAGTCCTTCATAGAGTCACTTCAGTAGATTTAGTAGAATTGGAGATGGCTGATTTTGATGTTATTCTTGGTATGGATTGGTTGTATGCATGTTATGCGTCGATTGATTGTCGTACTTGATTTATTAGTTTCAAATTCCTGAATGAACCTGTCTTAGAGTTGCAAGGTAGTCCTCCATCCTCAAAGGATCATTTCATATCTTATCTTAAGTCTAGGAAGATAATTTCTAAGGATTATGTTTATCATATAGTTCGGGTTGTGGACAGGGAGTCCAAAACCTTATCTCTCAAGTTAGCTCTTGTTGTGAATGAGTTTGTAGAAGTGTTTCCTGAAGATTTTCTTGGAGTCCTTCCTGAGCGAGAGATCGACTTTAGAATAGATCTTCTTCCAGATACGTATCCTATCTCTATTCCTCCCTATAGGATAGCTCTTGCGGAGCTTAAGGAATTGAAGGATCACTTAAAAGACCTCTTTGATAAGGGTTTTATTCGACCCAACATCTCTCTATGGGCTTCTCCAGTCTTATTCGTGGGAAAGAAAGATGGTTCCCTCAAAATGTGTATCGACTAATGTCAGGTGAACAAGGTCACAATCAAGAATAAGTATCCTATTTCTAGGATTGATGACTTGTTCGATCAACTTCAGGGTGACAGTTACTTTTCCAAGATTGACCTTAGATCCGGTTATCATCAGCTCAGAGTTAGAGAGTGTAAAATTCCAAAGACGACCTTCAAAACTCTGTATGGTGATTATGAATTTATGGATATGTCTTTTGGACTAACGAATGCTCCTGCAGCTTTTATGGATCTGATAAACCGTGTGTTTAAATAGTATTTGGATATGTTTTTGATTGTTTTCATTGATGATATTCTTATCTATTCTCAGGGTAAGGAGGATCATGTGGACCGTTTGAGAGTGATGTTACAAACACTCAAGGATCGACAGTTATTTGCTAAGTTTAGCAAGTGTGAGATTTGGATGCAGTCTGTTACTTTTCTGGGTCATATTGTGACTAGAGATAGTATTCGAGTTGATTCTCAAAAGATTGAGGCAGTAAAGAACTGGCCTAGACCCACTTCCCTGTATGATATTAAGAGTTTTTTCGATTTGGCTAGTTACTATAGGATATTTGTGGAAGGGTTTTCTTCCATTGCTTCCCCATTGACTCAGTTGACTTAGAAGAATGTAAAATTTTAGTGGTCTGATCTATGTGAGGAGAACTTTCAGGAATTGAAGACTAGATTAACTAAAACTCCAGTGTTGGCTCTACCCGAGGGCCTAGATGACTTTGTTATGTATTGTGATGCTTCTAGGATTGGTTTGGGTTGTGTTTTGATGCAACATGGTAAGGTGATTTCTTATGCTTCGAGACAACATAAGATTCATGAGAAAAACTACCCTACTCATGATATTGAGTTAGCAGCCACAATTTTTGCTTTGAAGATTTGGAGACACTACTTGTATGGTGTTCATGTGGATGTATTAACCGATCATAAGACTCTTCAGTATGTGTTCACTCAAAAGGAATTGAATCTTTGTCAAAGGAGATGGCTTGAGCTTCTTAAGGATTATGATATGAGTATGCTTTACCATCTGGATAAAGACAATATGGTGGAGGATTCCCTTAGTAGGTTGTCTATTGGTAGTGCGTCTTCGGTTGAGGACGGAAAGAGGAATTGGCCAAGGATGGTCATCGACTTACTCGATTAGGAGTTTGCCATATGAATTTGACAAAATGTGGTGTTATTGTTCAGAATGGTTCTAAATCATCTTTGGTAGCTGAAGTGAAAGAAAAGCAAGACAATGATCCTATTTTGCACCAGTTGAAGGGTGTAGTCCATCAGCAAAGGGTAGAGGTTTTCTCCTAAGGGGGAGATGGTGTGCTTCGATATCAGGGTCGATTGTGTGTTCCTGACATAAATGGGTTGAGACATATGATTTTAACAGAGGCTCATAGTTCTAGGTATTCCATTCACCCTGGTGCCACCAAGATGTACCGTGACCTATAAGAAATTTATTGGTGGGATGGCATGAAGAGGGACATAGCTGATTTTGTGGCTAAGTTTCCCAACTATCAACAAGTGAAGGTAGACCATCAGCAACCGGGTGGTATGACTCAGGATATTGATCTTCCTACTTGGAAGTGGGAAGTGATCAATATGGACTTCATTACTGGTTTGCGTCATACTCATAGACAATATTATTCTATTTGGGTGATTGTCGATAAGATGACTAAATCATCCCACTTCTTGGCTGTTAAGACTACGGATTCAACAGTGGATTATGCCAGACTCTACATTTGGTAGATAGTCAGACTGCATGGTGTTCCACTATCTATCATTTCAAATAGGGGTACTCAGGTTACATCCAAATTTTGGAGGTCATTTAAGAAAGGTCTTGGTACTAAGGTTAAGCTTAGCACAACTTTTCACCCTTAGACGGATGGCCAAGCAGATCACACTATTCAGACTTATGATCATATGGAGCTTGTGTGATTGATTGCAAAGGTAATTGGGATGATCACTTACCTCTTATCGAGTTTGCCTACAACAAAAGCTTCCATTCTAGCATCCAGATGGCTCCTTGTGAGGCACTTTATGGGTGGAGATTTGGATGTCCTATTTGTTGGTTTGAGGTAGGTGAGGCAACTTGATTGGTCCAGATTTAGTTCATGACACTATAGAGAAGGTTCATATCATTAGGGAGTGGTTTAAGACCACTCAAAGTCGACAAAAAACATATGCATATGTGAGGAGGAGAGAGTTGGAGTTTGAGGTTGATGATTGGGTATTTCTGAAGGTGTCACCCACAGAGGGTGTGATGGGATTTGGTAAGAAAGGGAAACTTAATCCCCGCTTTGTAGGTCCTTATCATATTCTGAGGAGAGTTGGTAGTGTTGCTTATGAGTTGGAGTTGCCAACAGATTTAGAAGTGGTTCATCCGCTGTTCCATGTTTCCTTGTTGAAGAATTGTGTTGGTGATTTGACCTTGATTGTTCCTTTGAAAAATGTGAGTGTGAAGGATAGCCTTAATTATGAGGAAGTTCCCGTGGAGATTTTTGATTGTCAGATTCGGAGGTTGAGAAACAAAGAAGTCACTTCGGTAAAGGTCCTTTGGAGAAATCAGCTAGTTGAGGGAGCTACTTAGGAAGCGGAAGCAGCCATGCAAGTACCCTCATCATTTTGCTTCTGACTCAGTTTCAGCTTGAGGTAATACTTTCCTCCTTAGTATGTCCCTACGATTCTACTCCATCAGTTTTCCTCATGATTCTAGCATGCATTCATGTTTGCCGAAGTTAGACCAATCATGTTTTAAGTTAAAAAGCTCAGTTTTCATGTTAATCCTTGAGTTTCATGTTTTGTTGTTTTGTTGGGGCTATTTTATCTCTAGTTTTCCTTACTTAGACCTCATTCGAGGATGAATGATCCCAAGGGCAGATATTGTAACACTTCAAAATTTGATTCAGCTTTAAACTTAGAAACTCTACAAAATTCAGAACTTCTAGGAACCACAAGCCAAGTTCACGAGCCATGGTTAGAACTATGAGTCATGGAAGTGACTCATGAATTCAGTCCTACAGATCAACCTCAGCTCTGAGACCACAAGTCAGGTTCACGGTCCGTGGATGGTTCTATGAGTCGTGGAACCAACCCATGGAACTAATACTGAGGGTAGTCAAATCCACTAGAAACCATGAGAGGTTTCTACGACCCGTGAAAGTTTCCATAAGTCATCCAATTACCTCGTGAAATGCCATCCACAACCTATCTTTTGTCTCAGAAACCACAACTCCAATCCACGAACCATGGTTTCTTCTACGGCTCGTGGAAAGGACCGGTGGAACCTGAAGCCGAGGTTTTAAACAACTTTTCTCTAATTAAATCCCAAGGGTATTTCAATAATTACTCACCCTTTTAAATCTTAAGTGAGGTCGTTTTTGCCACTTTTAGTAGGGTTTCTACTCCTAATAGCCTAAGTCTTTCATTACTCCTTATTCATCTACCAAAAGAGGAAAATAACTCCTTCAAGCGCCAAGTCTCAAGATCCAAGTTCAAGCCTCAATTTATTTTCATCTTAGATCAAGCAAGCTTCAATAAGGTATGTGGGTATTCAATAAGGGGTTCCTTTCACCCTTATGCCCAAAAACCCATGTTTTTACTTGAATTATCAATTTATGAAATTAGGGTTCTTACCTAAATTGGGGAAAACTCATGGGTTCAGTTTTAAAGCATCAATTCATGGTTTCTTATCACTTATCTATGATTTATTTGAAGTTCCCTAGTTGATTTCAAGTGCCCATGCATTAAAGATGAATTCTAGCATGATTCCATTGAATTGTATATTTTCAAGTGAAAATTGGCATGTCTAGATAACATGACCTTACGTATTTATAAAATTGCATGCCTTATTCTTCAAGTAATGAATTTATATAAAAAAAATATATTTTGAATTATGGCTATGCTAAGTTTTAAGACTTATGATTTATGAATTGTATGACATTAGATATGTCCTTATGCTTTTCAAACAGATTTGGCATTAGATATGTCACAAGTATCAATTGAGCTATATGTATGTTTTAGGAGTAATATTTAGCACCGAGCGATGTGGGTTATAGATAACCCAAGTCCAAAATTATGTTGCCAAAGTAGGTTTCCCTTTGTGACTTATGACAGGATCCTGATACATAAGGTTCTAACCTTGGCCGGTTAGGACAACCTTTTTTGGTGTGGGTGTATGACACTGGACTCCATATAGCTCAACATGGTTTATGTCGGTTAAGAGAAACTCTCGTATGAATATTTTTAAGTCTTATGCTATGTAATCTCTTACCTTATGCCTAAATTATGGTATTTCTTATGATTTCTCTTATTATGCATGGATTTGGTTTTTAACTATGTTTTAAGTATGTTTTTACCATATTCATGCATTTCTCACATATTTAGTACATCCTATAGTACCGACACATATTTTGCATTGCATCCTCTTGATGATGCTGATCTAGGCTCCCTTTCTCAGGCTCGTGGCTAGATGACGCCGGATATCCAGACTCTGTTGGTGAATCCTCATCACTCGAGGACCATAACTATGCTAGTTTCTTTCATGTTCTTTCTTTAGATTTCTATGTTAGTTGGGGTCTTGTCCCACCAACTCTTTATGACATTTTAGAGGCTTCAGACATAGCTAGACTTGTATTCCGTGTTTTGGATTTGGTATCTCTTAGACCTTGTTCCTATTTGGTTATGGTTGCCTATCTTCATTTAGTATGCTTCCGCTATATTTCTTTGTATCTATATGAGTATGCTATGACCAAGGGTTAACTTGGGGCACTTGTGGTCCCTGGTCCCGTCTTACACCTAGGGGGTAGTCTCGGGACATGACACTGTCATGCTGAGGATGGCTGGCAGAGCCACTAGGGTTTTTCATGGTAGCTCCAATGGCCTGTCGACTTTCGACGCCTGCTGTTTTTTGGTATTCATGGTATGCGAGAGTGGGTGGTGCGGTTCTTTAGGTTGTTGGTTATGTAATATGTAATTTTTATATTTTGGAAGGTTAGAAAGTTGATATGGTTGACTTTAGTCAACATCACTAAAAACTTGATCTCGTATTGGAATTCCATTAGCACCATCAGTTTTGGAATGTGATTTTTAGTTTGGTTGAAAGTTTGGTCAAGTGTTCGAGACTTTTGAATGAGTTCTGACTCATTGTTCGGAAATTTAGATATTTCTAAGTTAAAGTTGACTTTAGTTAACATCCGTCAATATGACCTTGTTTGGGTATTTTGATGATTCCATCATGTCCAAAATGTATTTTAAAAGTGATTTGTACTATTAATTTTTATTCGCGAGGTCTCGTCTAAGTTTTGGGTACATATTCGGAGTATAGAGTTTTTCATCATTGAGTTTTAATTGATCACTTGAACCTAATGAGCTCTATTTGGTGTTTCGATGGTACCATTAGATCCGTACCAAAATTTTGGAACCAATAAAAAAGTATCATAACATTTCATGTCCGTATGAAGAAGTTATTACCTTTTTGCCATTTGAGTTATTGTGTGCTGGTGCAACTGCAATTGTAGTAAAGGACTGCAAATGGGAAAAAGGACCACAAATGCGGTCAATTTGTCCGCAAATATGAAGATCGCTAAGTATAAAAGGCAAATTTTGGGAGCTAGAAAACTTTGATTGAGGTGATTTTTGGTGCATTTTTCTTGTATAATTATTGAGTATGTGTTTATACCATCATTTTATTCATTTTTCAAGATTATCCTTTATGTTTTTCATGATTTTGATTCATAAGATGAGACTTGAAACCCCAAAGTTATGAAATCAAAAGTTTTTCATCTTAGAATCAATTTGTGATGGGTTATCATTGATTCGTGGAGATTAGAGTCTTTGTAGTATGGGTAAACTGATTTTTGCATAAATTTACCAGATTTTCTCATTTTAAACCGCATTTGAACTTAGAATTTGAGATTTTTCTGGTAAAGTTAAAGAATGACTTTATTATTTCAAGTTTGATTTTAACTTTGTTTTCAATAAAATTTCATATGTGAACTCCTTATGTTATGGGTAAAGTAATTTTCGACTGAATTTTTAGTTTTTTCCTTTCAGACTTAGGGTTGACTTTTTAGATCCGGGACCTAAGTATAGCAATATAGATGTCTATAGTCTCGTATTCTTATATAGAACTCGTATTTGATTTTTTTTTGGTAACAACTGTAAATCTATTACCACAACCAGTCACAATTACAACTTAAAGAGCACCTAATTTCGGAAACAGAATACATGCCTCTAAAAAAATAAACTAGGTATAGAGAAAATGCTGAATAAAACTCCTACATCTATGAGCTTTTTTAGACTCGCAAAAAAGTGTTAGTGATTCTCCTATTTCCTTCTTGACCTGTATGGTTACCTCTTCTCTATGTACCATTTTCCCTTTGAACTTCTTCCAATTTCTCGCTCTCCATGTGTGGTAAATAACTGCACCACATATAGTTGCGTAGATCTCTTTTTGAAATTATTTCTAGTGCTTTTTTTCACTTTATCTAGCATTACTTTGATCCTACTTATCTTCATTGGTCTACCCATCCACTGTTGGACCTTATGTCATACACCCTTGATCCATGCACATTCAACAAACAAGTGTGAAGTGGTTTCCAACACCTGCTCATCACATACGCAGCAATCAGTTACCTGCACTTGGATGTGCAATCTAATTAACCTCTCCTGCGTAATTAATCTACCCTGCATTTCCAGCCAGACCATAAATCTATGCTTAGGCAAAGCCACAAAACTCCACACTAAATCAACAATCCTTAATTTTGGTCTTTGGCCTATGATTTCTAAATAACTTCTGCTAATGGAGTAATTTTCATCGGACATAAGCATGTACCTGCCCTGTACAAACCAACCTTGAATGAGAGTTTTGACTGCATTGAATTGCTTCCAATACCAACTGCAATCAAGTAGGGTTCTGTGAGTCCAAAAGTTGAGATCATCCTTTATATAAATACCATGTATCCAGTTCACCCAGAGGGACTCCTTGTTCATATCAATTTGCCATATTAGCTTTCCCACTGAGGCAACATTGTAGCTTCTACTACCTTTGATGTTCAAACCTCCTTGTCTTTTGGGATGACATACTTTGTCCCAAGAAACAAGAGCAACCTTCTTCTTTTCATCTCTCCCCAAAGATAAGCCCTACAAATCTTATCCACCTCTTTAAGAATGCTTTGTGGCAATACAGACACTGCACCCCAAAACACGTGAATGGAAAATAACACTGCATTGATGACTTAAAGTCTCCCAGCGTAGGACAATTTCATTGAATAAGCCACTTTAATCCTTTGTGTGATCTTGGCCACTAAAGTGTAGCAATCAATTTTACTTCATTTCTTGGGTGAGTGAGGCAAGCCTAAGTACCTGATAGGAAAGGTTCCAATACTGAAACTAGTTTTTACTAAGATTTTATCTCTTATACCATCCTTCACTCCTGCTAGATAGATGTTAGACTTCTCCATGTTAGCTACCGAGCCAGTGACAACACTAAAATGAGCCAAAGCCTCCATAACTCTTTTCACTGAATCCACATTCCTTTTGCAAAATATCATCAAATCATCAGCAAATATAAGATGAGTGAGCTTTATTTCCTTACACATTGGATGGAATATGAAGTCAGGTAGCATGCTCACTGTCTTCAGTGTTCTAGAAATGTATTCCAGTACTAACAGAAAGAGTAGTGGAGAAATAGGATCACTCTGTTGAAGTCCCGTCTTCCCAACAAAAAATCCATGACATTCCCCAGTCACCTTTATAGAGGACATAATAGTTGAAACACAAACTATGATCCATTGTATAAACATGTCAGGAAATCCAAAACTTTTCAACACTTCCTCAAGAAACTCCCAAGACACCATATCATATGATTTCTTGATATCTATCTTCATGAGGCATCTGGGAGAGGTATTCTTCCTATTATAGTTCCTCAAAAGGTCATGACAAATCAGAATATTGTGCATCATTGATCTGCCTTGGACAAAAGCTGACTGATTATCATCTATAATATAACTAATTGCTTTCTTCAGTCTACTACATATTAGCTTGGATATGCACTTATAGATGACATTACAATAAGATATAGGTCAAAATTGACTAGAAACTTCACGGACCTCAAAGGTATTACAAAGTGGGTTCTATTGGCCGACACTTTTTCAAGATGCCCATGATTTAGTGAAGGAATGTGACAAATATCACTGCGAAGGGGGTGTGTCTCGATGCCGTGAACTCCCATTGACACTAATCCTTGAGGTTGAACTATTTGATATATGGGGCATTGAATTAATGAGACCGATTGTGAGTTCGTGGGAATAATTTCATTCTAGTGGCTATGGACTACGTTTCCAAGTGGGTAGAAGCTATGGCGTTGCCAACCAATGAGGGAAAGATTATCACAACTTTTCTCAGAAAGCATATATTCGCTAGGTTTGGCATCCCATGCCATCATTAGTGATAAGGGATCCCACTTATGCAATAAATTGTTTAGTGCTCTACTTATAAAGTATGGAGTCAAGCATAAAGTTGCTAGCCCCTACCACCCACAAACAATTGGGAAAGTTGAGGTGTCCAACAGATAAATCAAGTCCATCCTTACAAAATCAATAAATGTCAATAGAACGAATTAGGCTCGAAAGTTAGACGATGCACTTTGGGCCTATAGGACAGCCTACAAAACCCCAGTTAGATGTATTCTTACCAAATGATCTTCAGAAAAATGTGACATCTTCTGGTGAAACTAGAACATAAAGCCATATGGGCTTTGAAAAAATTGAATTTGGATTGGGAAAAAGCTGCTCATGTAAGAGTTGAGGACCTTAACAAAATAGATAAGTTTCAAATGCAAGCTTATGAAAGCGCCTCACTCTAGTAGGCTCGCATATAATCTCACCATGATCAACAAATTCTCAAGCAAGATTGGGTGATTTTATCCAACTCTAGACTCTAACACTTTCCAGGGAAATTAAAATCAAAATGGTCTGGCCCCTTCAAAGTGTTTCAAGTCTTTACAAATGAAGCGATAAAGTTATATGGTGGAGATGGCTCAACGTTTAAAGTCAATGGGCAGCGAGTCAAGAAGTATTCAGGCAAATAGGAAGAGGTCGTATTCTTAAAGCAATATATCTTGATGAACCATGAGTGAGAGGTACCATCGTCGAGCCATAACATTAAACCAAGTGTTTCTTGGCAGGCAACCCAAGCATTTACCTTTATTTTACATATTTCTCTTTTAGTGCTACTTTATGTGTGTTGTTTTATTAAATTTGTAGGAAGGAACCAAGCTAAGGATGTTGGAGTGTTTATTAGGCATCGAGTCACTTCAGGCACTGAACAGGCGAAACACACACTGAGAAGTGCACTTTGCATAAGTCAATGCACTTCAAAATAGATTCACCCTCCAACAGTCGATACCACGTGTGCCAGGCCATGCAATCGCACATTATATTATGCACATTATATCACAATTTGCATGGTAGAGACAAAACACTGGCAATAATTAACAAGTTTTGGGGACCATGACATACGATCAGCGTGCGGGCTGCATCATCCATTATGCGCATCACATGACATTTCGCACAACCAACTACAACACTGGCAATCCCTTAGTAATTTCAGACTGACATACAACAGATAAGGCATTTTGCACACCCCGTTTAGAGCATCGCACTCCCTTTCGCACTAGAGAAGGCAGACCAATGACACCAACCTCTTCACCCACTTATGCAAATTCTAGGGCATTTTGCCCCAGCCTATGTGTGTTTCACCATAAGAAGTACTCTTTTCTCCTAAACTCATGTGTCATTGAGGACAATGTTCCATTTATGTTTGGGGGGTGTAAGTAATGTTTAAGCTACTACGAGGCATGTTGTACTATCGTAGTATTCATCTGTGGTTGTTATATTCTTAAATGTGCCCTTGCCAGGTTTGATATAGCATATTGATGTTATGTGGTGAATGTCGGGTTAGTCTTACATGATCCTATTATTTCACTACCCGTGCTTTGCAAATGCTCTTAGTGCCTTCGCCAAAGCTTGTTTTCAAATGATTCATGAGCACTTAAATTCTTAGTCGCTTTGTTAATAGTATATTAGTGAGTAAACTCCGAGAGTTTTCTTCATACCATGATTCTTTTCCAAGGAGCAAAATATTTTCTTTTATTTTTCTTTTGTGTATTTTTATGTCAAACCGGATTGGTGTTTCCCTATGATAGATTGAGAGGCGACTTTCTTAAGGGAAAATACCAAGTTTTAGTGTTAATTGAGGTCATGCTTTGCTTGTCTCAAAATGGTCAACCAAAAAATTCTTCTTGGCAAGAGGTTTTTGAAAGTTGAAGGAAAGAGGGAAAATTATTTTGAGTAAAGCATTCTCTTATCATGACTTGCACACTCCTTGTTTGGCTTGATTGATTCATAAACGAGTGTGAAAAGAACTCTGAATAGCTTGTCAAAAGTCATTTGTCCCAATTGATTTGGAGACTCATTGTGAAAATTCTTGTGTTGTGATGCCTTGTGTGATAAGGCTATACCTAGTTCTTATGTTCATGTGTCATCTAGAACTTGCCTCAAATAAGATTCAAGGTAAAATCCTAGATGCCACCGAGCTTGGAAGATGATCTTAGGCCCTTTTTGAATAGCCACTTCACCCAAATTGAATTCCCTTTGTATTGATCCTAGTAAGCCCTTTTGAGCTTGTGACCTTTCTTTGGCACCTTGTTGATACCTTGACCCTTTTTGGAACCTAAATTTTTGCATCCTTCCTCCGTAATAGCTTGAAAGTTAAACATAGGCTAAAAGCCTAAGTTTTGGGTGATGGGGGGATTAAAATGATAACATAGGCCAATGCATAAGTTTGGGGGTGTATGTACCAAGATGGAGAAAAAAAGAGTTTTTCTTTAATGCAAGGTAGAACCATATGCTTGAGTTGAATATTGCTTCAAATGATCCAATGAAATAAACAAAATGGAAAGAAAAGAAGGAATTGGTGCTACCAAGTAAAGGTGAAAAAAGAAGTTGAATGATCTAGTTGAAGGGGAACTTCAGGATTATGTGAGGGAGAAATAAGGTGAAGTCATTGTTCAAAAATATGAGTGGTGTTTTAATGATCACAAAGAGCGTTAGTAAGGCTTTGTCACTTGAGTCAAATGCAATCCTCACCATAACCCTAGCCAGCATCGTAACCCGCAAGTCTTTAGTGATTCTGAGCTTAGAATCTCTACATTAGTGGCGAATTACATGAAAGACAACCCTATGGTTTGATATGTGTCTACTTGAATTTGTTTGAGAAAGTGAGAGTCTTTCAGTTCTCTTATAATCCCTTTGTCTTGTGAAATGCATAATTTGTGAGTAGGATTCTCTCTTGCGGTGAGTGGCATCGCACACTTGAAAGGAATGATGAAGTATCTACTTCAATTGAGAGGAATGAACGAGACAAGTTGTGTGGCGAATCTCGAGGAAAACTTTGATAATCCATGCCAATGATTTGAGAAGCTCGATCTTGTTTTTAATGGCAAATACCCCAATTTACGAATGAGAAATGAAGTCCTTTTGATGAATGATTTGAAATGAGCAATTGCCTTCAAAATGATGTGGTCCAAATTGATATGACCATGATAGTTGAGTCTTTTTGTTTGTTATTTTTCTTAGTTTTTAGTGTAGAGTAATTGTAATACCCCAGAAATTCTAAGCTAAGATCTGAACCAATCTTCAACTGTTGTTAGAATCAAACTAGAAAACTTTTCAATGTATCTTAGTATTAAGACCAATTCTTAAGTTTTGGAGGTGTATTAGATATGAATTAGGATCATAAAGAACCTCTAGCTAAAAGTTGAGTTGAAAAGTTTCCTTACCGATTGAGTTTTAGTGTAAGAGTTTTCAAGGGTCAACTTCAAAAGATTATAACTCCTAGAAAATGAAGTGTTAGGTGATCTAGTACCCACAATTTAAAGATCTTCGAGTCTTCTTTCCAGTGCCACCAACCACACATTAATACGAGTCCGGAGTAAGAAGTTATTAGCGTTTTACTAAACTATGTATGTCTATCAAAATGACAGACAATAACTATGAGAGCCATCTACGGTTCATGGATCAAACCATGATCCGTGGTTTGAGTCTGTAAAATCAAACTTGCAGATCAATTTTTGGCCTGAGATTCATGAGGTTGATCCATGGGTCATGGATCAAAATACAGACTGTGGTTTACCCTCATGGAAATTAGTCCAGAGGCCTGAAAAGTGGTGTGAGAACCACAACCTCTATCCACAGCCCGTGATTCATTCCATGGGCCATGATTCATGTCCATGGAAGCCTATGACAAAAAATTTAGCATTCTTTCAGACTCTTTTACTAGGGGTATTTTTGTAATTTTTCACTCTTTTAACTCCTAAGTTAAGTCATTTTGGGTAAATTAGAAGGAGTTTTATTCCCACTTAGCCTAAGTTCTCTTCCATTCTCTCAATCAAGTTCCAAGAGAAGAAAAAATGTCCCATTCTCCCAAGCTTCAAGTTAGGGTTCCATCTTCAAGTCTCCATCCCCAAGCTCTAGGTTAAGAAAGCTTCAATTCAGGTATGTGGGTATTCAATAAGGGATTCTTTTATCCTTATACCCCAAACCCCTAAATTGTATATTGATTTTATGAACTTTCAAATTAAGGTTCTCACCCAATTCTCATGAGATTTTCTATAAGTTGTCTTCTCATGATTCCCCTATCAAATCTAATTCTAAATTGCATGATTTTACATGGGTTTTCACAAATGAATTCCTATTTCATGAATTGAAGGCTAAACTTAGCCAATTTTTCATGCATGGATTGATTTAAGCAAATTGGTATATTTTGATTAGCATGACCTCATGAATTTCAAGTAATTGCATGCCTCGTTTCTATGTTTTCATGAAATTATATGCGATTATGAAATTAAACTAATGCCATACAAGCCTTTATGATTGAATGTCAGGATGAGGTGCATGGGGCCCTTAGCTTCATGCGTCTAGTGACCCATTGATTAGAGCTCAAGGTTAGTTTATTTTTATGATAAGAAGAAATATTATTCTTGGGAGGTAACTCTAGATGTAAGAGATTTAGTAATGATAGGCTTGAACATGGTGAAAGCAGGTAGTTAGACTCAGACCTTAGTATTCATAGGAGTTAGTGTAGTTAAAAGGTGTTTCTAAGCTTAAGGGTTGTCAACCATAGTATTTAAGGCAAGAATAGTCTTGTTATTACTCCTTGTCCAGGGTGCTCATATCTTAGGTCCAGTAGCTTCAGCTTGCAAGAATACTAGACTCCTCATATCATATTAGTTCAGACCTATCGATAATCATTCCTATGTCCTGAAGGACCTACATTCGGTTAAGTCCATGGTAGTGAGTTCAATTTAAAGGATAATAGTTTTCTCGTATAGCTACTCCTCTCAGTTTGATGTCCCTTTCAGTTAACTATGATTTCTAAGAATGCACTCATTCTTTATAAGTTTCAACTGTGTTCGTACTCTTAATCTAGACCAGTTATCAGGTTAGTTATTAAGTTTCATGTCCCATCAGTTATGCGTATGCTCTCCATATGCATATATGCCCCATGAATCCATCTCAGTTTATATTTCAGTCAAATATTAGTTACCATGAAATAGTCCAGCTCTTAGAACTCAGTTGATGGGATTTCAACCCTTTCCCCCTCTATTATCAACATAGTAGTCTTCATTTGAGGATTAATGATCCCAACGGGAGATATTATAACACCCCAGAAATTCTAAGCTAAGATCTGAGCCATTCTTCATATGTTGTTAGACATCAACTAGATAAATTTTCTATGTATCTTAACATTAAGACCTATTCTTATGTTTTGGAGGTGTATTGGATATGAATTAGGGTCATAAAGAACCTCTAGCTCAAAGTTGAGTTGAAAGCTTTCTTACTGATTGAGTTTTAATGTAAGATTTTTCAAGGGTCAACTTCAAATGATCATACCTCCTAGAAAATAAAGAGTTAGGTGACCTATTACCTGTAAAATTAAAGATCTTTGAGTCTTATTTCCAATGCTACTGACTAGGTGTTAATACAAGTCCGGAGTAAAAAGTTATAAGCATTTTACTTAAATATGTTTGTCAGTCAAAATAACAGATGGTAACCACAAGAGCCATCTATGGCTCGTGGACCAAACCACAACCCGTGGTTTGAGTCCATGAAATTGAAGATACAGATCATTTTTTAGCCTTAGATACAAAAGGTTGATCCACGAGTCATGGATCAAATCACAGATCATGGTTTCCCCTCATGGAAATCAGTCTAGAGGCCTAAAAAGTGGTCTGAGAACAACGACCTCTATCCATGGACCGTGGTTCATTCCATGGTTTGTGATTCATGTTTGTGGAAGCCTATGATAAAATTTTCACTCTTTTATCTCCTAAGTTAATTCATTTTGGGCAAATTAGAAGGGGTTTTATTCCCACTTAGCCTAAGTTCTCTTCCATTCTCTCAATCAAGTTCCAAGAGAAGAAAAGAGGTCCAATTCTCCCAAGCTTCAAGTTAGGGTTCCTTATTCAAGTCTCCATCCCCAAGTTCTAGGTTAAGAAAACTTCAATTCAGGTATATGGGTATTCAATAAGGGATTCTTTCAACCTTATGCCCAAAACCCCCAAATTCTATATTGATTTTATGAACTTTCAAATTAGGGTTTTTACCCAATTCTCATGGCCTTTTCTATAAGTTGTCTTCTCATGATTCTCCTATCTAATCTAATTCTAAATTGCATCATTTTGGATGAGTTTTTACAAGTGAATTCCAATTTCATGAATTGAAGGCTATCTTTAGCCAATTTTGCATACATGGATTAATTTAAGCAAATTGGTATATTTTGATAAGCATGACCTCATGAATTTTAAGAAATTGCATGCCTAGTTCGTATATTTTCATGAAATTGCATTCGATTATGAAATTATACTAGTGCCATGCAAGACTTTACGATATAATCCTATTATGAATGATATGACATCCCGATATGCCATCAATGCTCATGAACTATTTTTCAAAAGCAAGGTTGTGAGTAGTATGACATCCGGGTTTGCCATCATGACCATGAATAAGCCTTAATATCTAGATATGTTATATGTATGTGAGCGTCATGATATATTTTAGGTGTAGTATTTAGCACTGAGCGATTAGGATTCCTGATAGCCCTAATCTAAAACTACATTGCCACCGTAGGTTGCCCTCTGTGGCTTATGACATAATCCTTATGAACATGGTTCTAACCTTGACCGATTAGGACAACTTTTTTCACTATGGGTGCATGACACTGGACTCCTTGTAGCTCAACATGGTTTAACATCGGTTAAAAGAAACTCCCGTATGAATATTTTCAAGGTACTAAAAGTTATATGATATTCAGTTTTCAAGCTTTATTCATTGCTTTATGATTTATGCTTAAACTATGATTTTTACTTATAATTTCACTTGAAGTCCTTATACTATGATTTCTCCTGCAAATACATGATTTCAGTTTTAAGTATATTTTCAAGCATGTTTTTATCATGATTTTTGTATAAGCTCGTATACTCAGTACATCCCATAGTACTGATCGCATACCTTTTTGTGTTGCATCCTATTATAATGTAGATTCTATAGCCCGTTCCCAGATTTATGGCTAGTAGATCAGCAACACATCCAGCCAGCTTGGCAAGTCCTCCTCATTCGAGGACTTGGAGTTTAACTTTATTTTAGCATTTTTGTTTGTTTATTCAGTTTTCAGTATTTAGAGTTAGCTGGGGACTTGTCCCAGCATCTCGTCAGTAGTAGAGGCTTTCAAACATAGAGTCAGATATTCAACAGTATTCAAATTGTCATTCTTAGACTTTTATTAATACAACAAATTAAGTTGCTCATTGCTTCTCTTAAAGCTTCCGTTCAGTATTTATGTTGTTTAAGGTTAAGTAATGCTAGGTCCAAGGGTTAGCTTCGGATCTTGTATGGTCTCAGGTACCGTGTTACGTCCAGGGGATAGTCTCGAGGTATGACAGTAATCTTGTGTGCAACACATGTGTTTTAGATCATAATTTATTCCTAACTTTGTGAGTATCTTGCTTGAGGACAAGCAATAGTTCAAGTTTAAGGGTTTTATAAGTTGGTAGTCTACCAACTTATTAAGCCTTTATTCATGAATTATTGCCGTGTTTTGATAAGATTTAGATGTACTTATTGCCTTAATTAATGCAAATGCAGATACTCATGGTTTCAAGTAGAAAACAAGGATATATACCTAAAAGAGCTAAAAATGAGTGAAGTGTGAAGGTGATCAAAAGAGAAGAAGAATCTACCATGAGGGGAAGCCGTCGTGCAACACACACAATGGCTGGTGCGGATGCTCCTCCCTTGACATGATGCCCAAAATCAAACCAAGTCACTAGTCTGCTGGAATAGAGCCATGCGACGTGCACAATGCATGGTGCGACCGCATGTTGCACAACACATCACGTCGCACCTCTCTCAAAGGGAGTTTTTGTTAATTATTATGTGACAATTTCGGAACCTTCTGAAACCCAATTTGGGCATTGTACTCAATAGTTCTAAATAGTTTTTGAATAGTTTTCCATAGAGAGAGGTTCCCAAAAAAGCTAGAGTAGCACTTGCTATTTCTCTTCTTCAACCTTGTGAATCCACCATTATTGTACAAATTGAGCTTGGATGTTGGATATTAGCATACAATGAAAGAAAAATTGAATTACCTAATTGGTATAATCTCTTATTTCCTTAGCGTGAATGGATAGTTTCCTTGTCTAGAGGTATGTGTATAATGGATATTTAAATTTGGGTATGGGTCTTGTTTAATTATTCTTATAATTGCTAAATTGATATGGGTCTATTGAATTCTCCATGTTTTAACTCTAAAATTGATGGTTGCAAACATTGATTAAACTTACTTAGTTGAATTCTTGCTTGAAAGAGGAGTTCATGATTTTGGATGATAATTCAATAGTGGGAACTTGGGATTTCCGCCTAGATAGAGGCTAGAAATAGCTTAATGGCCCGAAAATACCCATTGAAGAGTCTAAGCTAGAAATAGTATGACTTTCCCAAGCTTGTATTGGTTGTTTTATGTTGAACCCATGGTGCTTGAATAAATACCATGGGAATACGTCTGGAAGATTGAAAGATTGACGAACATAACTATAACCAATGCTACCCATATCATTTATGAAGAATTTACATAATTGAACAAGCATCCTGACACATGTTTGAATCCCAGCGGAAACATACCCCTAATTGTCCTCTCATTTGATACAAACCCAATGTTTACTTTATTTCCTTGTTCTAATTGTGATTGTGACAGATTCTCAATTCTCTGTTTTCCCCCATTTTACTTTTTATGCTATTTGAACAATTATTGTATTCTTGATTGATATTCGATAATCTCTTGACGACTCTTCATAACCATTCTCTGTGGGATCCACCTCGACTCTCATCGAGAATATAAATTTTATTTTGCTATGACGATCGTAATCACCTCCTATGGGAGTGTCTGTTTGAGCATTATCAATTATCAAAACAAAAAGGAATGGGAATAAAAAATCCCTATTTCAAGACTTTCTTTGGTACATTGGGGGGGAGGGAGAAAGGTTGTTTGTCATTTACAATAATAGAATAAGACATTGTCTTAACAATAATCATAACCTAGTGCACAAATACATAATAAAAGTTAAAGATAATCAGGATTTGTTCTAGAAAAGACCATTAAATAGAATTATAAGCTTTTTGCATGTCAATATTGAACATATATTTAAGGAAGACCCATTTTCTAGTGTACCTATTTACAAGTTCATGGATTAACATATTGTCAATTATGACTCTACCAGGTACAAACCGAACTTGTCCAGCATCAACTAACCTGTCTATCACACTTTGGAGTCTCTTAATCAAAATTATAGAAATTAGTTTATAAAGTAGAGTATAACATAAAATCTATCTGAATTCCTTCACAGAAGAGGTGTGTTGTATCTTTGGCCCTAGTATAATAGTAGTGCATTTAATAATATTGAACATCCAACTAGTGTTGAAGAATTATACCACAACATCTGAGATATCATCCCTCACAATAGGGCATGACTTTTGAAAATACATGCATTAAAACCATCACATTCAAGGGATTTGAGGTCATCAATATCCTTCAAAGCCATGAGAACTTCCTCTTTTCTTATTAGAGCTATAAGGTGCAAATGTTGGAACCTATTAAGTATAGATCAAACATTCATAGTGGAAGAATAAATAGTTAGTAATATTTAGCACATACGCCCAAAAGACTTTACTAGAAATCTTTTGCTTCCTTCTCAATCCCCACTCCAGTTTGTATAACCTCACCCTAATCTGACACTAGCTTTGTAATATGATTCTGGGAAACTCTACTACTGATGCTAGCATGAAAAAAAGGAAGAGTTTGTATCACCAAGATTCAATTATTTTAACCTATGCCTCTGCCTTAAGATATTTTCTTCAACCATGATCCATTTCTCCAGTAACAGCTTGAGACTACTTTTATGAGCATAAAATGATTGATCGTGTATCAATCTCTCAACTAATCCTGGACCTTCTCTAATTGATCTGTAGTATTATGTATCATTCATTCCACTTTTGAGTACTCCCTATGATTCAACTGCTTCATGGTTTCTGGTAACGTCCAAAATAACTATATGATTATAGATGTGATTATGTCATTGCAAAATAAGTTACCCAATAAGAGTGAGGGTCGATTTTCCAAAAGGATTAGAATTAATATTATCCAAGATTTGTAGATTAACTCACTCAAGAAAGGGTGTTGTACAAGCAAAAAGTAAATGGGGAAAGTGGTTTTAATTAGTAATCAATGTTTGTTTGCAATAATAACAGAGTAACAAGTTGTTAATATCAAAGTTGGAGAAACTAGGGGTGTGCTTTCGATGGGGTCATAACATTGGAATTGAGATTAATTACTCGAGTTATGCTTGATTATAGTGAGGGTAGCCTGGGTTAAAGCTATGTTCAATCGTTTTTCAACCAGTCAAACATATATACCTTGGGTTCTTTCAAACCCTAAGGTTTTAGTAATAAACCAACCAAATAGCTTAAGTGGGTTGAACTATTTCTAGCCTCAATCCTTAGATGAGAAATTCCTAAGTCAAGTTATTTCTAGCCTCAAATTTTTGATAAGAAATTCCCAAATCCTCACTATGAATCCTTACCCAATTATACAACTTCTTTCTCAAGCAAAAACCATAATTAAAAGGCTAAATCAATGTTTGCAACCATCAATTATTTAATTAAAACTTGAAGGATTCAGTAGACCCACACATAATAAACAATTATAAGTATAAATAATTAATACCCAATCCAAATTTCAAACACCCATCATTGCACACACCCCTAGAAAAGAAATTAGTCACTTATATTAAAGAAAAAAGAAAATATACCAAATGGGTAATCCTCCATTCCATTCATATTCAGAAAACTAACTTCAATTCCAAGCTTTGAATGGTTAACAATGTAGTTTTCACTATTTTCCAAGAAGAAAAAGCTAAATGTTGTACTCTACAAAGTGTACTCAATATTCACTAAAAATTAGGACAAAACTTAACATATTATTCCTTATACAGATCCCAAAATAGGCCTTGAAAGTTTCCTGAATATGCAACTAATTTCTGGATTATTTATCTTCTTGGGTGACTTGAGGTTCCACATGCGCTGGCACCTACGACCATATGTTAGGACTTGTGGAAAAAAGGTGTCGAGTCCCTCAAGAAGTATACAATCTTCACTTATGGCTTCTCATGTGTTGGCACCTGCAACTGCATAAGCTGACTTGCAGCATGCAGGTGCCCCAAAATTCTAGGCAATGTTGTGCATTGCTCCTACGTGCCTCCTACGAAACGCAAGTACCATTTTGTGTCACACATGTCCAAAAGCATATCTCTTCCACACTGCTTCTCTCCCAATATTCTCCTGACTTGGTTCCTTTTATAGTCCATTTGGGTTCAAATCCTCTTCTATTTTCATTTCACATGAATGCCTGCATATAAGAGAATAAAAGCATAAATTCGTTCTAAAGACATAGAATCGATGCAACAATTCATACTTGAGAGCTAAATAAGTTGGTAAATTACCAACTTACCAAACCTCCAAACTCGAACTATTGCTTGTGCTCAAGCAAAGCACTCACTAATCAAAGGATTGATTCAAACTTCCCAAGACACAAGATTGCACATAGGACTACTATGACTCAAAACAAAAGAAAACAATAAACAAAAGTCTCAAACAAAAGCACTAGCCTCATTTGGTATCGCCATGAGCTCAAGGCAAAAACAATCACTTCAAAAACACTTTTGAAGAGACTTCAATTTTTCCTTCAAAATCCAGGGGACTTTTCATTTAAAATAAGATCCTCAAGCATATGAAGTTCTTGAAATCAACCTTCAAGGCTTGCCTCAAGGTTCACTACATAACTTGTTACATTTATTCCTCTTAATTGATGTCAAGACTTTAGCATTTGCTCCAATGATGTAATGCCCCTCACCACAAAAGAGAATCCCACTCACAATCATGCAATTCACAATATAGGGATTATAGATAACACAAATACGCTCTCTCTCTCAAAGAAGTTCTAGTGTATATACATAGAACCATAGGCTTGCCCTTTATGTAATTCACCACTAATGTAGAGTTGCAAAGCTCAGAATCACTAAGGACTTACAGGTAACTATGTTGGCTGGGGTTAAGGTGAAGATATCATTTAGATCAAGTGACTAAACCTACCTAACACTATCATTAATCAAACAAGCACATCTCTCATATCATTGATTTATCTTCACCTTGTTTCTCTGTCTCACAACTCAAGTATTTTCCCTAAGCCATTTTTCCAAACACCCTTATTCTCCTCATTTGTATTCACGAGGAAAGAGGTAACACCAATCAATTATTTTCATTTTATTCTTTCATCTTTTGGCAACTTCACACAATTCAGAAGATAAGTATTGGGGGCTACCTCACATTGAAGATCAACTCCTCATTCAATCAACTCCTTATTCAATCATTAATGCACACACTCCTAACCGTAGGCTTTTTCCTAAATTAACATTCAACTTTTCGTTCATATCCCCCAAACATAGGCTTTTAGCCTACATTTTCATTACTAGCAATTAGAGAGGAATGGGTGTCAAAATTGAGGATCAAAAAGATAAAGGTGTGTAACATGGTCGCCAAGGAAAGGTCAAAGGCTCAAAGGGGTTGAGTAGGATCAATGTTCAAAGAAGGAAACTTTTGGGTAAAGTGACTAGCCAAAGAGGGCCTAAGGCCATCTTCCAAGCTAAGAAACATCTAGGATTTCACCTTGAATCACATTTGGGGCAAGTTCTAGATGATATGCATATACAAGAACAAAGTAAAACCTTACCAACAAGGCATCACAACACAAAGATTCAACAACTATTCTCGAAACCAATTGCAATGAATGACTTTTGACAAGCTATTTCGAGTTTTACACAAATCATTTTGGTGAATAAAAAGCCAAACAAAGAATGAAAAAAAAATCATGACAAGAGAATGCTTTTCAAATTTATTTTCCCCTCTTTTCACAATTTTCAAATTCCTTTGCCAATAAATTTTTTGGTGGTCCCGTTCAAGACAAGTGCAAAATGGACAAAAAATAAATACTAAAACTTGATATTTTCCCTTAAGAAAGTCGCCTTTGAATGTATCAAACGGAAATATCACCCGGTTTGACCAAAAAATAAAGAAAAGAAAATTTTGCTCCTTGAAAAAAAACCGTGGTATAAAGAAAACACTTGGAGTTTATTCAAAACTAACTATCATCTACAAAGGCGATATTAATCTATGCGCTCATGGATCATTTCAGAATGAGCCTGGCGAAGGCAGTAAATGCAGTTTGCAAAGCACGGGTAGTAAGACAATTCGCGTGTAAGACTAACCCAAAAATATAGCATCACTCACATCCAAAATAAAAGATAAAGCCCGGCAAGGACACAAGATAAAGCATAAAAAAAAGGCCCGGCAAGGGAAATAAATAATATTACCCAAAACATGACCGACAAGGGCCAAAATATCCAAAACTTACACTCAAGATCGACAAGGGCCATATATTATTCAAAAATAAATATTCAAGCCCGATAAGGGAAAAATCAAAACATCCAACCATCAATATAAATAAATGCACCCACCCCCAACTAAAAGAATAACATTGACCCCAATGCTCAATCAAAGAATATAAGAGGTAAGGTTCAAAACCTCCATGTGCTCCCTACTCTGAATTACCATCCTATGAGTTTGCCTCAGAACTAGGTCTACCCTACCCATACGAGAGTGTGTTGTCCCTAGAAATTCAAACAATATGCCTTGTAACACAGTGACATCCTCACTTGTCTCCTCATCCTTCTCAGCTCCCATTCTACCAAAAAGGTCATCAACTGACCCTATAGTCTCACAAGGCGCGACCATAGTTGCATTCACTAAGCTCATGTTTGCAGTGGGGATAGGGGCCTTACCCTTCATCTTGTTCATGTCTACCCAGATTGAAGCAACCAACTTTTCACCAATATTAACTCTTCCACATAGCTTGCTAAGGCTATCAAACACATCTTTCATCACATCTTTAATAACCTTTTGGATGAATGCCGGAAGATTCTTAGCCAATTTGGCTAGTTGAGTTTCATTGGAGTAAGTCATGTAGGTTAGCTTTTGGAGACCACTCAGAATCGAGGAAGAAAGAGGTGGTGAGGTTCTAAGAGGTAGAGCATCGAAAGGTGTTCCTGACACAGAAGGAGTAGGAGTACCTAAAATAGACCTCGTGGGTGAAGTTGGACCCATATCTAAGGCTGCACCTGAGATTGCAACATCAACAAAACTTTACATATTTCTCTTCTTTACCTTGGGGTAATCTGTGTCAATCTTATTCTCAATGTCAACCACATCGGTAGCAGGGATAGACTGGTCAAAATCGAAGTAGGGTACCCCCGCTCTAGCATATAACTTGCTGCATAGGGAAAGGCATAGAATTAGTAGGCCGATGAGCTTTCCTCTTAATTTGGACAACTATTATCTCCCTAAAGTTCACATGGATTGTAGATATGATGCAAGCAATCAAGATGTTTTCCTTAATGGGTGACTTTCTGATCATTTTTGGTTGGCATTAAACAAATGCAATGCAGATCAAGCCACATCTTGGCTTCAAAACAAAGATCCGGTCTAGGGATCTCACCACTAAACATAGCCTACAATAGCTCACCAACAATAATAACCTCTACTATCCACTTGAGTTAGTTTCTCTTCATAGATACCTTTTTCGCATATACGATCCTCGGGGCTATCTGTTTACCTCAATAAATAGAATTTATGACATCTAGGGTAATATCAATCTTCTTTCCTCGAACCATATAAGAGAAAAAGCAAGAGAAATCTTTAATCTTCCCTGGGTGCTTCATGGAGTCTTGTTTTTCCTGATAGGACACATAAAATTCAAGCACCAAGTATGGATAGTATCCTTTGGGCACATCCAAAAATGGTGACCACTTCCTATCAGTAAGCTGCTTGTTGATTTTGAGGAATTCATCCCCAAGCCCAACTAAAGTGAAACTCTTCTCCGGTGTGAATGATCGACCATCCTAACACTTGATATAATAGCGCCTCATGCCCTCAACACAAAAGTGAATTTTGTCCTCCTCATTGATAGGGACAGGAGAAACTTCTAGAATAGCTTCGAGGGCCTTTTTCTTGCTCAAGACCTTGCCCTTTCTCTTATTCTAGCTTTTGCTTGTTGATGGAGCCTTATGGGTGTTTTAGTCAGTGTTGCCCCTGTTAGAAGTCATGGTCTACAAAAGGATATGATTGACAAGTTAATATAATAAAATATTTTTGTATTTTTCATAGGTAACAAAGAAAACAACTACAACAAGCTGGGGAATTAAAAAGAATTGAAATGCAAAAAGAAAGAAACACCAAGGGGTTAACTGCTGGCACATGCGTGTTACATGCGTTTCATAGGTGGAGACCTACGTCTTGCACGTAAGCCATATATGTCAGGCATAAAACTGGCAAAAAGAGGGAGCACCTGTGGTGGCACATGCATTTTGCATGAGCTGACATGCGGCACGCATGTGCCAGGAAAAACACTAGTAGAACAAGCACACACCTATGTTTCTACCTGCATAGACTTGCGGCGAAACGCAGGTGGATGGAAATAAGTGATTTAACTCTCAGCCTTCACTTGCGTTGCACTTGTATTTTGCAAGGCAACACCTGTGGCATGCAAGTGGCCAATAAGGTCTAAAACAATTTTTTAACAAACACCAAACCATACTTAGGAATATATTTGACCAATTTCAAAGTCTAATGGGTACTGAGAATTCCCCGAAAAACATACCAATAAGACCAAGACCAGAATACGACCAATTAACATATGCTCAATGACTTCCATTAAGAAGTACGTTACCCCATCTATCATCGGGAAACGTCAAGACACATTCTCTATTAAGAAGATCACATCAAAATTCACAATTATAACTCACACACAACAAAGCGCTCACCAAACAAATAATATTCCACTAATTTAAAAATAATATTCCACTAATTTACTCAAGAGCACAATGGTAAACATTCAGGCCCAATACAACACTATTTCAAGTAAAACCTAATGTAACAATGATTTTCCCTTAAGAATGATGTCACCTAATCTATAATAGGGCCAAACTATGTATTACTATGAGTGGCAACTCAAACTTTACCACAAACTCAAAATTTCATGATAACAAGTGGTATAGATGACATGCATTAACATAAAAAGCATGATTTACCAATTTAACATAATCCATAATAACAAAAGACCCAAAATTAAAATTCAAAATCAAATCTAAAGCATATTGAGGCAATGGCAGATCTAAACTAGCATGCTTAACCAAAAATACTCCCAAAATAAGAAAACATAGATTTAACATAGGGGAGCATACCACAAGTGGAAATAGGAAAGTGGGTGAGTGAAAATTAAAGTATTTAAGGTCCAAAAATTGAGACCTATAATTTTGTTAGAAAAACAACAGTGGTGGCGACAGCTCTAACCGGTGGTATGGCGAGGATAAGAAAAATATGAGTGTAGGGAAGAAATTTTAGGAGTTAATAGGGTTTGTGGGAGAAGTAATGGAGGTTTGGAGAAGTCGTAATGGTAAAGGAGAAGAGAAAGTTGGGTATAAGGGGTTAAGAAGGTGAAGAGGTGTCACGCTCCGAGGCTACCCCCTGGATGTAACACGGGACCCAAGATCACAAGTGATCTCAAGATAACCCTTTGGCATTAGCATGACTTAAGAACTGAATAAAACATAAGAACGGAAGCTTAACTGAAGTAATGAGCAACTTGATCTTTCATATAAATATAAGTCTAAAAGTGACAATCTGAATTAAATTGAATAATTGACTCTATGTCTGAAAGCCTCTACTACTGATGAGCTGCTGGGACAAGCCCCCATCTAACTCTAAATACTAAAAACTGAATGAAAAACTAAAAGTCTAGAATGAATCTAAACTCCCCAGCTAACTCTAAATATAGAAAACTGAACGAACGAAATAAAAGTCTAGAATGAAGCTAAACTCCAAGTCCTCAAAGGAGGAGGACTCACCGAGCTAGCTGGAGGTGCTACTGATCTCCTAGCTATGAATCTGGGAATGGACTACTGAATCTATATGATAATAGGATGCAACACAAAGAAGTATGTGGTCAGTACTATAGAATATACAAAGTATCGAGATATGCATATGTCATGATAAATGTCACGCCCTGAGGTTACCCCCTAGATGTAACATAGGACTTGGGACCACAAGTGCCCCAAGCTAACCCTTGGTCATAGCATTGTCAAGCACAACAAAAGATAAGCGGAAGCATAATACGGAAATCCAATAAGAAAACATCAATAAAGGTTCTAAGGGCCCCATAACATACAATATCCAAAAAAGGAATTCCAATACAAACTATGACTGAAAGCCTCTAGTCATAACATAAAGAGTTGCTAGGACAAGACCCTAGCTGACTCGGAGTATAAAAGTAAAACTAACATAAGAAAAGCATAATTAGTCCTCACACTATGAGGACTCACCAAAGCTGCGCGTGAGTGGCCGGGAACTCTAGCCACGAAGCTGTGAAGGGACACATGAATCTGCATCATCAAAGGATGCAGCGCAATATGCGTTAGAACTATGGAATGTACTAAGTATGTGAGTAATGCATGAACATGATGAAAATATGCTAAGTGTACATAAATAAATGAAATCATGCTTTCAAAGATAACTGAATGCAATGACTCTTAATATATCATAAGTTGTAACATAAACATAAGTAATAAGTCTGAAATCTACATAAAAGTCAAATGCACCGTAAATCATAAACTATTTCTGTGAGAGGTTCTATAACCGACATAGACCATGTGAGCTACATGGAATTCGATGTATACGCCCCATCGAGAGGACCCAATGTACCTTGCCAGGGGTACAAAGGTATGACTGTAATGTGTTCACCTGAAACTGATGCCCAACACGGGACTTAAAACCTACAGGGACAACGTAGTTCTGGGACATATGGGTACTCTCACCCGTCCAACTCGGTGCTAATATTACTCCCAAAACATACATATATCTCATATAATACCAATGACATATATGATGCCAAAGCTGATTCATAACCAATGACATGTCTGAAGTCAAAGCTAGTTCATAAATTGGTGACATATCTAATGTCAAAACTGTTTAAAACCAAATGACATATTTAATGCCAAAGCTAAGTAAAATCAATGACATATATAATGCCAAAGCTATTTTGAAAAGCAAAAGACATATCGGATGCTATGCAATTCAAAATCATAATCTGAAGGGTTAGATTAGCCATAGTTCAAACATGATTTTCGTTACAACTTCGTGCTTGAAGAATCATCCATGCAATTTTATAAGTTCACAAATGCCATGATATATAATCATGCTATCTTTCTCTTGAAAACATGAAAATTCATGGAATCATGCTAGAAATCAACTTTCATGCTTGGACTTTTAAAACCAAAAAGAAAATCATAATCAAATCATGAGTAATCAATAAGAAACCATGAATTTAAACATAGGAACTGATTTCATAAACTTTCCCCAAATTTTGGTTTAAAACCCTAATTTCATAGCTTCATGATCTCAAAAAAAGACTTAGGGATTTTGGGCACAAGGGTGGAAGAAACCCATTGCTAAAGACCCACATACCTTGGTTTGGAAAAGAATAAGGAGACTTGACTTGGAGCTTGAACCTTGAGCTTGAGAGGAAGAACTTTCTCTTTTGAGGGAGGAATTAGGAGCTTAAGGTAGACTTAGGATAATATGGGTTAAAACCCTTCTAAAAGTAGTCAAAATGACTTCACTAAATCCATAATAGGGTGGAAAAAGACTAAAATACCCCTGAACTTAAGCTTAAGAAAAAGATGGAAATTTCTGAATTTAGTGACCACAACTTAGGACGACGGTCTATCGTCCAGAAGGACGGACCGTCAAAGGGATCCATAATTCTTTGACTCAAAAATTGAGCTACTAGAAATGCACTCCACGAGTTCAATGACAGTCCATTCTCTGAAACAACGGATCGTCTTGTTGACTCATAGTTTGCCTTAGGGAAAATCTTATCCTCTGAACTCAGGGACTACGGTTGGGAACGTCGGTCCGTCATCCAGAAGTACGGACCATCCTTTGACCCATCTTCTCTGGGACACTTTGAGGGACTCTCTGGAAGTTGGAAGACGAGTGAACACGATGGACCGTAGTTCAGAAGGTTGAGTCATTGTTGGAGCCGTCATCCCTGGAAACTTGGAATTTATTTTTGGGATTTTAACTTAGTTAGTTGAATACGCGTATGAGGTGTTACAATAAAATATACTTGAAAGCGAGTTCATACATAGATAGAAGAAATCATAAGTATTCATCAAAATTTGAACGTAAGTCATAAAATAATAAGCCAAACTTCAAAATAAAACATCATATAACTTAAAATCTTGAAAACATTCATACGTGAGTTTCTTATAACCGACAATAGACCATGTGAGCTACATGGAATCTAACTATATAATCTTAGTTAGAAAATCTGCCCTAAACCCTGCCAATGTACGGGCCACCATAATCCAACTATATAACCCTAGTTGGAAAAGCTGCCCTATGCCCTGCTAAGGCAAGGTCACCATAATGTCATAGCGTGGGACCATGTTTATAAGCACATCAGGTGATACATAACCTATGCTGGCAATGTAGTTTTGGACTTGGGTTATCTATAACCCTCATCGCTCAGTGCTAAATACTACTCCCAAAACATACATATAACTCATATAATACTTGTGGCATATCTATGCCAAAATTGTTCATAGCTTAGATAGACATATGTAGATGCCAAACCTTTCATAAAACATAGGGACATATCTGATGTCATACTATTCATACTTCAAAATCCTTAAAACAAAGCATGGTCATAGTTCAAAATATACCTTTTATTAAAATTCATAATTTGAAGAACTAGGCATGCAATTTTCATAAATACTTGGTTCCATGTCATCTAAACATGCCAATTTTGCTTGAAAACATGCAAGTGGATGAAATCATGCTAGAAACGATTCTCAATGCATTGGCTTTTAAAAACACTTAAGGAATCTCATATGCATCATGGGTAAAAGATGAGAAACCATGAATTGATACTAATAAACTGAATTCATAACAATTCTACAAATTGGACAAGGATTAGCTTTCAAATCATAAATAGAAAACCACTTATAAAAATCCATGCAAAATCATGCAATTTAGAGTTAGAATTCCTAGAAGAATCACGAGGAAATAATTTATAGAAGAACCCATGAGAATTGGGTAAGAACCCTAATTTAGAAATTCATAAAATCAATTTAGAAGATTGGGGTTTTGGGCATAACGGTGAAGGAATTCCCTTACTGAATACCCACATACCTAAATTGAAGTTTGCTAGATCTAGGATGAAGAAAAATGGAGACTTGAACTTGGAGCTTGGGACTTAGAGTTGATGAAGTTCTTTTCCTCTTTTGGTAGATGAATGAGGAATAATGAAAGAATTAGACTAATTAGGGTAGAAACCCTACTAAAGGTGGAAGAAACGACCTCACGTAAGAGTTAAAGGATGGATAATTACAAAAATACCCCCAAGATTTAATTTAGAAATAGCTATTAAAAACTCAGTTCCAGGGATCACGGGTGCAATCCACTAGCCGTAGACCATACCATGACTCATGGTTTCTGGCCCAATTATTCAGCTGCAGATCGGTTCCACGAGTCAACAGGATGGTCTGTAGAATAAACTACCGTTTGTAGACCCATTCGTGGTTTCTGGGGAAACAGTCAGCCCTCAGGTTTGATTTCACGAGTGGACAGGATGGTCCGTAGAATGAACTACGGTTCGTAGAACCCACTTGTGGTTCTCAGACCAGAGGATGATCCTCCAGAACTTTAATTCGAGAAAGGAAATCACAAGCATGAATTATTCGAAAAATTTGGTATGAGCATATACATGATGCAACATGATTTCATTAGCCATTAAGGCATATCTTGAGAACTGAGTATATAGAGTTGTGCATGGTGTGAGACATGAGCTTTCATATATGACAAGTATCATGGTGTAAAGCTGGAATTTGTAGAATCATAAAGTAAGATTGGAATCACTGTCTGGAGTAATTTCTATTTGTTCTAAGAACTGTGTAAGGGCGTGAATCTGCATGAAGTCTGTGGGTTTGAATTAAGACCAAGGCACTGGAATACAAGACATGAATGGAGTATTGTAATAAGGGAAGTATACTTAAGATTCTAGGATAGAAATAAGTCTCTACACCCCTCCTAACTTCATTTTGACACCCAATAGCATCACTACCTGAGTCTCCAAAATTTGATTGATACTACATCCCACCATCTCCCCCTTAGATTCATGCTATGTTCTAAGTCTGTGAACTTCTCGCCAATCTCTAAACAGAACTATGATTACTTTACCCTGACAAAACATACACTACCCTAAAATCTAGTACGAATATATATTTTATTCTATTGTCTAAGTCTCTCCTTCGCCTCAAGGTGTAGTCCTCAAACTTTCTATCTCATATAAGGGTTGTACGCTTCACATTCATACACTTTCAACCTATAACTAGCAATGACATGTCAAGCTTAAATGGTTATAACAACCCATAACTCTCTCTTTCTACTACCCATCGTGATGCTATACTCCTCTATCACTGCTTGTTCTAAGCTAAGACAACTCGCAACCATACAAGAATAGGGGTCTGGGGACTATGGGTGCATAAAGGAAGAAATATAGTGACACACTTTATTCAGCTTCTGGAGGAATACTCTCCCCCGACTGGCTAGGCTGTGAAAGGAATCGGTTTTGGAGCTGAACACAACTGTTGCTCTGCTTAGCTGAGGGTCAATCCCTGATCCTATGGCCTAAAATACCACACCTTAAACACCCCTTCTTGCTCGCAAGGCACTCACCTAGATGAAACTTACCGCAACTTCTACAATGAAGGTACCTGAAGGTCTTTGGAGCCCTACTATCACAAGACTGAGAATCTAGTGCAGGTGTGCTAACTGAAGGTGGGGTTGGTCCAGATGACCTCTGCTGAAATTATGACTGGTTCCTACTACCCATTTTCTGTTGACCAGAGTCGTGGTTCTCTGTTCTGGTTTTCTTGTTCTTCCTCTTTCTCTTCTTCAGTTTCTCTTTCTTATTCAACTGAGTAGTAATGGCTTGAGCCAACATATAGATGGCTTCACGAAATTCTGCATTCATAACCTCGTGGTCAGGAATAGGAGGATTAGAATCCCTCTTAGGGTTTCTTTGTAGAGGCATTATCTGAAATGCGTAAGGAACAAATTAGAAGGGTAAATAGAGGTAAATTCTATCACATGATATTTAATATGAAAGAAGTGAAGTTTTTCCTAAGACACCTCGTAGCCTCCCTCTCATAAGTATGGCGCGCTTCACATCCATGAAAGCGACTCTACTTGATGTGGATTTCAGACACCCTAGGACTCTTGAACCTGATGCTTTGATACCAAGTTTGTCATTTCCCGAGGCTACCCCTAGACATAACACGGGACCCAATATCACAAGTGATCTCAAGATAACCCTCTAGCATTAGCATGAGTTAAAAAATGAACAAAACATAAGAATGGAAGCTTAACTGAAGTAATGAGCAACTTGATTTGTCATATAAATATAAGTCTAAAAAATGATAATCTGAATTAAACTAAATATCTGACTCTATGTATGAAAGCCTCTAATACTGATGAGCTACTCGGACAAGCCCCCAGCTAACTCTAAATACTGAAAACTGAATGAAAAACTAAAAGTCTAGAATGAAGTAAAACTCCAAGTCCTCAAAGGAGGAGGACTCACCAAGCTGGATGGAGGTACTGCTGATCTACTAGCTACGAATCTGGGAACGTACTACCGAATCTACATCATAATAGGATGAAGCACAAAGAAGTATGTGGCCAGTACTATAGAACGTACTGAGTATCTGAGATATGCATATGTCATGATAAAATATATTTGAAAGTATGCAAAAAATTGAGTTCATGCATAAATAGAAGAAATATTAAGTAAATATAAAAATTTGAACGTAAGTCATAAAATAATAATCCAAGCTTAAAAATAGAACATCATATAACTTAAAATCTTGAAAATATTCATATGGGAGTTTCTTATAACCGACAATAGACCATGTGAGCTACATGAAATCTAACTATATAATCCTAGTTAGAAAAGCTGCCCCGAACCCATCCAAGGTACGAGCCACCATAATCCAACTATATAACCCTAGTTGGCAAAGCTTCCCTATGCCCCGCTAAGGCAAGGTCACCATAATGTCATAGCGTGGGACTATGTTCATAAGCCCATTGGGTGATACATAACCTACGCTGGCAACGTAGTTTTAGACTTGGGTTATCTAGAACCCTCATCGCTCTGTGCTAAATACTACTCCCAAAACATACATATAGATCATATAATACTTGTGGCATATCTATGACAAAACTCTTCATAGCTTAGGTAGACATATCTAGATGCCAAACCTTTCATAAAACATAGGGACATATCTGATGTCATACTATTCATACTTCAAAATCCTTAAAACAAAGCATGGTCATAGTTCAAAATATATCTTTTATTAAAATTCATAATTTGAATAACTAGGCATGCAATTTTCATAAATACTTGGCGCCATGTCATCTAAACATGCCAATTTTGCTTGAAAACATGCAAGTGGATGAAATCATGCTAGAAACCATTCTCAATGCACGAGCTTTTGAAAACACTTAAGGAATCTCATATGGATCATGGGTAAAAGATGAAAAACCATGAATTGATGCTAATAAACTGAATTCATAACAATTCTACAAATTGGACAAGGATTAGCTCAAATCCTAAATAGGAAACCACTTATAAAAATCCATGCAAAATCATGCAATTTAAAGTTAGAATTCCTAGAAGAATCATGAGGATACAATTTATAGAAGAACCCATGAGAATTGGGTAAGAACCCTAATTTAGAAATTCATAAAATCAATTTAGAAGATAGGGGTTTTGGTCATAAGGGTGAAGGAATTCCCTTATTGAATACCCACATACCTGAATTGATGTTTGCTAGATCTAGGATGAAGAAAAATGGAGACTTGAACTTGGAGCTTGAGACTTGGAGTTGATGAAGTTTGTTTCCTCTTTTGGTAGATGAATGAGGAATAATAAAAGACTTAGGCTAATTAGGGTAGAAATCCTACTAAAAGCGGCCAAAATGACCTCACTTGAGAGTTAAAAAGGTGGATCATTACAAAAATGCCCCCGATATTTAATTTACAAAAAGCTGTTAAAAACTCTATTTCAGGGATCCCGAGTGCAATCTACGAGCCGTAGACCAAACCATGATTAGTGGTTTCCACTCGTGGTTTGTGTCCAATTATTCAGCTGCAGATCAGGTTCCACGAGTCAACAGGATGGTCTGTAGAATAAACTACAGTCTGTAGACCCATTCATGGTTTCTGGGGAAACAGTCAGCCCTCAGGTTTGATTTCACGAGTGGACAGGATGGTCGGTAGAATGAACAAAGGTTTCGTAGAACCCACTTGTGGTTCTCAGACCAGAGGATGATCCTGAAGAACTTTAATCATGAGTTCATTCCATGGCTCGTGGTTCAAACCACGGCCTGTGGTTTGGACTCGTAGTTCCTGAAAAGGTTAAATTTTTTAGGGATTCTAAGTTTTAGGTGTTATAATATCTCCCCCTTGGGATCATTCGTCCTCAAATGAATACTAAGTAAGGAAAACTGGAGAGAAAACAGCCAAACCAACCAACAAAACATGAAAACTGAAGAATAAGCATGAAAACTGAGTTTTTAACTTAAAATATGGTTGAACTAACTCAAGAAAAACATGAATGCATGCTAGGATCATGAGGAAAGGGTAATGGACTAGAATCATAGGGACATACTAAGGAGGCAACTTCTTCTTCAAGATGAAACTGTATTGGATGGAAAGAATGAGGGTTCTTGGGCATCATGGCTGCTCATGCTTCCCAAGTAGCTCCCTCAATTGAGTTTTTTTTTTCAAAAAAACTAGAGTACTAACATACTAATTGATTCCTGACTTGAGATATAAACTGAGCTGGATTAGTGAGAGATATATGCTTACTGAGAGCATAAGAACAACTGATGGGATATGAAACTGAATATCCAACATGACATCCTGTTTGGATTAAAAGTCGAGACTTAGCTGGAACTCATAGAGAACAAACGCATCCTTAGAAATCATAGTTAACTGAAAGGGACATCAAACTGAGAGAAAAATTATACGAGAAAACCATTTCCTTCTAACCGCACCTACCATCAAGGGCTGAACTGAGCGTAGGGCCTAATGGCCTTAGGAATGATCACTGGTAAGTTTGAACTGATTTGGTATGAGGAGTCTACTATAATGGAAGCTGAAGCTACTGGACATACGATATGAGCATTCTGGGCAGGGAATAAAAACAAGGCTATCCTCACCTTAACAAAATGATTGACAGCCTTTCATCTAAGGAAGACCCTTCTAACTACACTAACTCCTCTGAATACCACACTTACCATAAACAACTACAATTCTTGCCAACACACATATAGATACTAAGGTCTGAGTCTAACTACCTTCTCTCACCATGTTCAAGCCTATCTCGATTAAACCTCTTGCGTCTGGAGTTATCTCCTAAGAGTAGTATATCTTCTTATCACAAAGATCAATTAACCTTGAGCTGATAATCAAAGGGTCACTAGTCGCACAAAGCAAAGATCCACATGCATTTCAGTATGATATTCAAGCTTATAACTATAGTCACATTATGGTTTTGTAGCTTACCCTATCCAAGACTTTTATCCCTTTCCCTAGCATATCTAGAAACTGTAACTTCAAGAACTTCCACAAAGAGGCACATCAAAATTTATCATCTAACTATTATGCATGAATGATCCTCTCCCTGTAATTCATCCACACCTAGAAGCTAAGGTGGAATAAACACACCAAAAGGGAACATCTATTACTTCATATCTAAGCTACTACTTAGCTTTCTCCACTAACACCTATGACAACATGAGCCAAAATAGCTGAAGGAGTAGAGTGGGAGCATGAGTAGCATGAATGAAGAAATACGATCAGTCTTGACTTATACTTAGCTTGATCTAGCCACTCAAGGTGAGGTATAGGAAGTTGGGTGAAAGGAAATGAGTGTTTCACATCTTGGACTTACAAGCATGGTTAGAGTAAGGAAATCACAAGCCTGAATTATTCGAGAAATTTGGTATGAGCATATACATGATGCAACATGATTTCATTAGCCATTAAGGCATATCTTGAGAACTGAGTATATAGAGCTGTGCATAGTGTGAGACATGAGCTTTCATATATGACAAGTATCATGGTATAAAGCTGGAATTCGTAGAATCATAGAGTAAGATTGGAATCACTGTATGGAGTAATTTCTATTTGTTCTAAGAACTGTGTAAGGGCGTGAATCTGCATGAAGTCTGTGGGTTTGAATTAAGACCAAGGCACTGGAATATTAGACATGAGTGGAGTATGGTAATAAGGGAAGTATACTTAAGATGCTAGGATAGAAATAAGTCTCTACACCCCTCCTAACTTCATTTTGACACCCATTAGGATCTCTACCTGAGTCTCCAAAATCTGACTGATTCTATATCCCACCATCTCCCCCTTAGATTCATGCTATGTTCTAAGTCTGTGAACTTCTCATCAATCTCTAAACAGAACTATGATTACTTTACCCTGACAGAACATACACTACCCTAAAATCTAGTATGAATATCTATTTTATTCTATAGTCTAAGGCTCTCCTTCGGCTCAAGGTGTAGGCCTCAACCTTTTTATCTCATATAGGGGCTGTACGCTTCACATTCATACACTTTCAACCTATAACTAGCAATGACATGTCAAGCTTAAATGGTTCTAACAACCCATGACTCTCTCTTTCTACTACCCATCATGATGCTATACCCCTTTATCACTGCTTGTTCTAAGCTAAGACAACTCGCAACCATACAATAATAGGGGTCTGGGGACTATGGGTGCATAAAGGAAGAAATATAGTGACACTTTATTCAGCTTCTGGAGGAATACTCTCACCTGGCTAGCTAGGCAGTTAAAGGAATCGGTTTTGGAGCTGAACACCACTGTTTCTCTACTTAGCTGAGGGTCAATCCCTGATCCTATGGCCTAACATACCACACCTTAAACACCCCTTCTTGCTCGCAAGGCACTCACCTAGATGAAACTTACCGCAACTAATACAATGAAGGTACCTGAAGGTCTTTGGAGCCCTACTATCACAAGACTGAGAATCGAGTGCAGGTGTGTTAACTGAAGGTGGGGTTGGTCCAGATAACCTCTGCCAAAAAGATGACCGGTTCCTACTACCCATTTTCTGTTGACCAGAGTCGTGGTTCTATGTTCTGGTTTTCTTGTTGTTCCTCTTTCTCTTTTTCAGTTTCTCTTTCTTATTCAACTGAGCAGTCATGGCTTGAGCCAACATATAGACGGCTTCACCAAATTCTGCATTCATAACCTCGTGGTCAGGAATAGGAGGATTAGCATCCCTCTTAGGGTTTCTTTGTAGAGGCATTATCTGAAATGCGTAAGGAACAAATTAGAAGGGTAAATAGAGGTAAATTCTATCACATGATATTTAATATGAAAGAAGTGAAGTTTTTCCTAAGTCACCTCATAGCCTCCCTCTCATAAGTATGGCGCGCTTCACATCCATGAAAGCGACTCTACTTGATGTGGATTTCAGACACCCTAGGACTCTTGAACCTGATGCTCTGATACCAAGTTTGTCATTTCCCGAGGCTACCCCTAGACATAACACGGGACCCAATATCACAAGTGATCTCAAGATAACCCTCTGGCATTAGCATGAGTTAAAAAATGAACAAAACATAAGAATGGAAGCTTAACTGAAGTAATGAGCAACTTGATTTGTCATATAAATATAAGTCTAAAAATGATAATCTGAATTAAACTAAATATCTGACTCTATGTATGAAAGCCTCTAATACTGATGAGCTGTTCGGACAAGCCCCCAACTAACTCTAAATACTGAAAACTGAATGAAAAACTTAAAGTCTAGAATGAAGTAAAACCCCAAGTCCTCAAAGGAGGAGGACTCACCAAGCTGGCTGGAGGTGCTGTTGATCTACTAGCTACGAATCTGGGAATGGACTATCGAATCTACATCATAATAGGATGAAGCACAAAGAAGTAGGTGGCCAGTACTATAGAATGTACTGAGTATGTGAGATATGCATATGTCATGATAAAATATACTTGAAAGTATGCTAAAAATTGAGTTCATGCATAAATGGAAGAAATATTAAGTAAATATAAAAATTTGAACGTAAGTCATAAAATAATAACCTAAGATTCAAAATAGAACATCATATAACTTAAAATCTTAAAAATATTCATATGGGAGTTTCTTATAACCGACAATAGACCATGTGAGCTACATGGAATATAACTATATAATCCTAGTTAGAAAAGCTTCCCCGAACCTATCCAAGGTACGAGCCACCATAATCCAACTATATAACCCTAGTTGGCAAAGCTTCCATATGCCCCGCTAAGGCAAGGTCACCATAATGTCATAGCGTGGGACTATGTTCATAAGACCATCGGGTGATACATAACCTATGTTGGCAACGTAGTTTTAGACTTGGGTTATCTAGAACCTCATTGCTCGTTGGCAACGTAGTTTTAGACATGGATTATCATACATATAAATCATATAATACTTGTGGCATATCTATGCCAAAACACTTCATAGCTTAGGTAGACATATCTAGATGCCAAACCTTTCATAAAACATAGGGACATATCTGATGTCATACTATTCATACTTCAAAATCTTTGAAACAAAGCATGGTCATAGTTCAAAATATACCTTTTATTAAAATTCATAATTTGAAGAACTAGGCATGCAATTTTCATAAATACTTGGGGCCATGTCATCTAAACATGCCAATTTTGCTTGAAACCATGCAAGTTGTTGAAATCATGCTAGAAACCATTCTCAATGCACGGGCTTTTGAAAACACTTAAGGAATCTCATATGGATCATGGGTAAAAGATGAAAAACCATGAATTGACGCTAATAAACTGAATTCATAACAATTCTACAAATTGGACAAGGATTAGCTCAAATCATAAATAGGAGACCACTTATAAAAATCCTTGCAAAATCATGCAATTTAAAGTTAGAATTCCTAGAAGAATCACGAGGTAACAATTTATAGAAGAACCCATGAGAATTGGGTAAGAACCCTAATTTAGAAATTCATAAAATCAATTTAGAAGATAGGGGTTTTTGGCATAAGTGTGAAGGAATTCCTTTATTGAATACCCATATACCTGAATTGAAGTTTGCTAGATCTAGGATGAAGAAAAATGGAGACTTGAACTTGGAGTTTCAGACTTGGAGTTGATGAAGTTCTTTTCCTTGTTTGGTAAATGAATGAGGAATAATAAAAGACTTAGGCTAATTAGGGTAGAAACCCTACTAAAAGTGGCCAAAATGACCTTACTTAAGAGTTAAAAAGGTGTATAATTAAAAAAATGCCCCCGATATTTAATTTACAAAAAGCTGTTAAAAACTCTGTTTCAGGGATCCCGAGTGCAATCTACGAGCCGAAGACCAAACCACGACTCGTGGTTTCTGTCCCAATTATTCATCTGCAGATCAGGTTCCACGAATCAATAGAATGGTCTGTAGAATAAACTACGGCCTGTAGACCCATTCGTGGTTTTTGGGGAAATAGTCAGCCCTCAGGTTTGATTCCATGAGTGGACAGGACGATCCGTAGAATGAACTACGATCCATAGAACACACTCGTGGTTCGTAGACCAGAGGTTGATCATGCAGAACTTTAACCACGGGATCATTCCAGGGCTCGTGGTTTAAACCATGACTTATGGTTTGGAATCGTAGTTCCTGGAAAGGTTAAATTTTCCAGGTATTCTAAGTTTAAAAGCTGGATTATATTTCGAGGTGTTACAAGAGGTGCAGGTCAAGCCGATTTCGGTCTTGGTCAAATAGGTTAGGTCAAAATTAAAATACATACCTGCACTTGTGCTTGCACATATATTTTACTGTTTATGACCTGTGTCTTGCATGTGGGGCGCAGGTGATGGTTTTCTTTCCAGTGCACTAGTTTGGACCTACATTGTACATGTGTGACGTATGTCCGCACATGTGTTTCACATGTGAACTTGCATGTGCCCAAAATCTTTCATCTTCTTCCCAAGTAAACTACCTCCCATATGCAATTTACCTGTTTGCTGCAGGTTTGCACATACGGCTCGTAGGTGGGGCGCATGCCGTTTTGAAGACTTCTTTGAACACTTTTCCAATTTTCAAGACTCATGCATTACTAAAACAATCCAAAAATAACAAAAAAAGTGAAGTAAATTAATTAAAACACTTAGATTTCCTCCCAAGAAGAGCTTGATTCAACATCACGGGTCGACAACAGTACCTCAAGGATTAATGCTTTTCTAGAGCTATGCCAAGGCGATTGGAACAATTCCATTCGAAGTTCTGGATATATCTTCTCACATATGTCACCAACTCATCTCTTGCCAAGTATGCAACTCATCATATGTGGGAATTGGTAGAGTTTTATTAGGACCAATGTACAAATTAACCAAATTTGGTTGCTTAAGCATGCTAACATTCTTGGGGTCCCTCTTCTTTCGACCTTCATATAGCACAAGTTGCTTACTTTGTAGCTCTTCTACATAAGGATCTTCAACCAGCTCATCCTTCATAGCGATCACAAACATGACCCTACACTCATCCAGTGGTTTCATTAATTAGCAAACATTAAATATGACCTCCTTATTACCAACCCAGAATTTGAATTCTCCTAATTCAACATCCATAATTGCTCATCTGGTGGATAAAAATGAGCGCCCTAAAATGATAGGCACCTCTAGGTCCATATAATAATCAATAACAATGAAATCCACCGGGAGAATGAACTTATCGATCTTCACCAAAATATCAAATAGAATACCAACTGGGCATTTGATTGATCGATCAGCCATAAGCAACCTCATTGGAGTTGGCTTGGTAGATCCCAAGTCTAATTTTTTGAAAATCATGAGGGGCATCAAACTAATGCTAGCCCTGAGGTCACATTAGGCTTTGTTGAACAAGTACACCCTAATGGTGCATTGTCACGCCCCGAGGCTACCCCCTAGACATAACACGAGACCTGGGACCACAAGAGCCCTAAGTTAACCCTTGGTCATAGCATGCTCAGTTCAATACAAGAAACATAGCGGAAGCATACTAGATGAAGATAGGAAACCATAACTTAAATAAGAACAAGGTATAAGAAGTATCAAATACATAAACAAAATACAAGTCTAGCTATGTCTGAAACCTCAAAACTATCATAGGATTTGATGGGACAAAACCCCAACTAACTCGAGAATCTGAAAGAAAGATGAACAAAATAACTAGACTAATACTAGCACTTGAAGGATGAGGACTCACCAACACTATATGGATACCCGGTGTTGCATAGCCACGAGCCTGGTGAAGAGGACCTAAATCTGCATCATCAAGATAATTGCAGCGCAAGATGGATAGCCACGATCCTTGTTTTCCATCTTTGATCACAAGTACCTGCATAGACATAAATAAAGGCCATAAGAACCTCTAAATCTATTCAAAACATAGAAATAATTCATGGATAAAGGCTCAATAAGTTGGTAGATTACCGACTTATCATCCCACACCAAAAAAGGTTTTCCTAACCGGCAAAAGTTAGAACCTTATCATATTAGGATCCTGTCATAAACCATAGAGGGCATCTACAGTGGCATGCATTTATAGGACTAAGGGCAATTTCACCCCATCCAACTCGGTTCTAAATATTACTCCCAAAATATATACATATAGGTCACATAAACTTGTGACATATCTAATGCCAATTCTATTTGAAAAGCATAAGGATATATCTAATACCATGCAATTCACATTGCTTAGGTAGACATATCTAGATGCCAAACCTTTCATAAATCATAAGAACATATCTAATGTCATGCAATTCATGCTTCAAAATACTTAAAACTTAGCATATCTATAATTCAAAACATACTTTTCTTTCTAAATTCATAACTTGAAGAATTAGGCATGCAATTTCATAATACATAAGATCATGTTATCTAAACATGCCAATTTTCATTTAAAAACATGCAATTCAATGGAATCATGCTAGAAATCATCTTTAACGCATGGGCTTTTGAAATAAATTAAGGAACCTCAAATAAATCATAGATAAGCAATGAGAAACCATGAATTGAAGCTTTAAAACTGAACCCATAAGTTTTCCCCATATTGGGTAAGAACCCTAATTTCATGAATTAATAAATCAAAGTAAAAACCATGAGTTTTGGGCATAAGTGTGAAAGGAATCCCTTATTGAATACCCACATACCTTATTGAAGCTAGCTTGATCCAAGGTGGAAAAGAAATGGAGACTTAAACTTGGAGCTTAAGGAAATTATTTTCCTCTTTAGGAAGATGAATGGGGAATAAAGAAGGACTTAGGAAAATAAAAGTAGAAACCCTACTAAAATTGGTCAAAACGACCTCACTTAGGAGTTAAAGGGTGGGTATTTACAAAAAATACCCCTAGGAAATGGTTAGGGAAAAGCTGTTAAAACCTCAGCTTCAGGTTCCATGGGTGGAGTCTATGACCCGTAGACCTAACCACGACTCATAGTTCCTTCTCATGGTTACTGCCCAAAATTTCAAGATGCGGATAACCTTCCACGACTCAACAGGATGGTTTGTGGAAACTTCCACAAGTCATAGAAACCAGTCGTGATTTACCAGGGAATTGACCACTCTCTGTCTGATTTCATGGGTTAGTTCCACAACCCATGGAAACATCCAAAATTGTGAAACTTACCTGTGGTTCTCAAACTTGAGGATGGTCTGCAGGACTAGAATCACAAGTCCCTTCCACGACTCGTGGAACCATCCACGGCTCATGGACTTGACCCGTGATATCTGGAAGTTTAAAATTCTGCAAGTTTTTGAGTTTGAAAGCTGGATCGAACTCTAGGGTGTTACAATATCTCCCCCTTGGGATCATTCATCCTTAAATAAAGACTAAGTAAGGAAAACTGGAGAGTAAACAACCCAACCAAGCAACAAAATAGGAAAACTGAAGAATAAACATGAAAACTGAGCTTTTCAACTTAAAACATGACTGAACTAACTTCGGAAAATATGAATGCACACTAGAATCATGAGGGAAAACTGATGGAATAGAATCAGAGGGACATATTAAGGAGGAAACTAATACCTCAAGCTGAAACTGGATCAGAAGGAAAGAGGTGAGGGTACTTGGCTTTCATGGCTGCTTCTACTTCCCAAGTAGCTCCCTCAATTAGCTGATTTCTCCAAAAGACCTTTACCGAAGTGACTTCTTTGTTTCTCAACCTCAGAATCTGATGATCAAGAATCTCCACGGGAACTTCCTCATAAGTAAGGTTGTCCTTCACATCCATGTCCTCCAAAGGAACAATCAAGGTCGGATCACCAACACACTTCTTCAACAAGGAAACATGGAAAAACAGATGAACCGCTTCTAATTCTGTTGGCAAATCCAACTCATAAGAAACACTACCAACTCTCCTCAGAATCTGATAAGGACTTAAATAGTGGGGACTAAGCTTCCCTCTCTTACTTAATCTCATTACACCCTTCATGGGTAACACCTTCAGAAATACCCAATCATCAACCTCAAACTCCAATTCTCTTCTCCTCACATCTGCATATGATTTATGACGACTCTGAGTTGTATTCAACCTCTCCCTAATAATCTGAACCCCCTCCATAGTCTTATGAACCAAATCTGGACCAATCAAAGATGCCTCACCTACCTCAAACCAACCAATAGGAGATCTACACCTCCACCCATAAAGTGCCTCATAAGGAGTCATCTGGATGCTAGAATGAAAGTTGTTGTTGTAGGCAAACTCGGTAAGAGGTAAGTGATTATCCCAACTACCATTGAAATCAATCACACAAACTCTCGATATATCCTCCAAAGTCTGAATAGTATACTCTGCCTGGCCATCCATCTGAGGGTGAAAAGTTGTGCTAAGCTTAACCTAGGTACCAAGACCTCTCTGAAATGACTTCCAAAACTGGGATGTAAACTGAGTACCCCTATCAGAAATGATAGACAATGGAACACCATGCAATATGACTATCCCCCGAATGTAGAGTCTGGCATAATCATCTACTGAATCCATAGTATTAATAGCCAAGAAGTGGGATGACTTAGTCATCCTGTCAACAATCACCCAAATAGAATCATGTTGCCTATGTGTATGAGGCAAACATGTAATGAAGTCCATATTGATCGCTTCCCACTTCCAAGTAGAAAGATCAATATCTTGAGTCATGCCACCCGATCGCTGATGCTCTACCTTCACTTATTGACAGCTGGGACACTTAGCCAAAAAACCTGCTATGTCCCTCTTCATGCCATTTCACCAATAGACTTCTCATAGGTTACGGTACATCTTGGTGGCACCGGGGTGAATATAATACCTAGATATATGAGCCTCTGTCAAAATCTGCTATCTCAACCCATCTATGTCAGGAACACACAATCGACCCTGATATCAAAGCACACCATCTCCCCCTTGGGAGAAAACCTCTACCCTTTGCTGATGGACTGCACCCTTCAACTGGTGCAAAATAGGATCACTGTTTTGCTTTTCTTTCACTTTAGCTACCAAAGATGATTCGGAAGCATTTTGAACAATAACACCACCTTCTATCAAATCCATAAGGCAAACTCTGAGTCGAGCAAGTCGATGAACATCCTTACCTAATTCCTTCTTTTCTTCCTCAACTAAAGACTCACTACCTATGGATAATCTACTAAGTGCATCCACCATAACATTGGCCTTACCCGGATGGTAAAGCACACTCATATCATAATCCTAAAGAAGCTCAAGTCATCTCCTTTGACAAAGATTCAATTACTTTTGAGTAAACACATACTGAAGACTCTTACGATCGGTGAATACATCTATATGAACACCATAAAAGTAGTGTCTCCAAATCTTCAAAGCAAAAACTATGGCCGCTAACTCAAGATCATGAGTAGGGTAGTTCTTCTCATGAATCTTAAGGTCTATCGAAGCATAAAGCAATTACTTTACCACGCTACATCAACACACAACCCAAACCAACTCTAGAAGCATCACAATACACAACAAAGTCTTCTAGGACCTCGGGTAGAGCTAACAGTGGAGTTGTGGTCAATCTAGTCTTTAATTCTTGAAAGTTCTTCTCACACAGATCAGACCACTGAAAGTTAACCTTCTTCTGAGTCAACCGAGTCAATGGAGCAGCAATGGAAGAAAATCTTTCCATAAATCTCCTGTAGTAACCAGCCAAACCTAAAAAGCTTCTAATATCACATGGGGAAGTGGGTCTAGTCCATTTCTTTACTGCCTCGATCTTTTGAGAATCAACTCGAATACCACATCTAGTCACAATATGACTTATAAAAGCAACAGACTACATCTAAAACTCACACTTGCTAAACATAGCAAAAAATTGTCGATCCTTGAGAGTTTGCAACACAACTTTCAAATGGTCTGTATTCTCCTCCTCACTCCGAGAATAGATAAGAATATCATCAATGAAGACAACCACAAATATATCAAAATACTATTTGAAAACATGGTTCATCAAATCCATAAAAGTTGTGGGAGCATTCATTAGACCAAAAGACATAACCATAAATTTATAATGACCATACTGAGTCCTGAAGGTTGTCTTTGGAATGTCACACTTTCGAACACAAAGCTGATGATAACTGGATCTAAGGTCAATCTTGGAGAAGTAACTAGCACCCTGTATCTAATCGAACAAGTCATCAATCCTAGGAATAGGATATTTATTCTTGATTGTGACCTTGTTCAACTAACAGTAGTCGATACACATTTTGAGGAAATCATCTTTCTTTCACACGAATAAGACTGGAGCACCCCATAGAGAGATGCTGGGTTAAATAAAACCCTTATCAAGGAGGTCTTTCAACTTATCATTCAATTCCTTAAGCTCTGCGGGAGTCATTCTATAGGGAGGGATAGAGATAGGATGCATATCTGGAAGAAGATCTATTCCAAAGTATATCTCCCGCTCATGAGGGACTCTAGGTAAATCCTCGAGAAACACTTCTGGAAACTCATTCACAATAGGAACTGACTGGAGGGACGGGGTCTCGGACTCCATGTCCATAACCCGAAATATATGATAGACATAACCCTTAGAAATCATCTTCCTAGCCTTCAGATAAGATATGAAATTACCCTTAGAGGATGGAGGACTACCTTGCCACTCTAAGACAGGTTCATTCGGGTACTTGAAACTAATAACTCGAGTACGACAATCAACTGAGGCATAACATGCATAGAACCAATCCATACCAAGAATAACATCAAAATCAGTCATATCCAACTCTACTAGATCCGTTGTAGTGACTCTATGAAGGACTGAGATAGGGCAATTTTGGTAGATTTTTTTGGCTAGGACTGACTCACCAACAGGAGTAGAAATACAAAAGGGTTCTAAGAGTTGATCAGGACTAATTTTGAACTTGCAAGCAACATAGAGAGTCACAAAAGTTAAGGAGGCACTGGGTTCTAATAATGCATACACATCAAGAGAGAAGACTTCCAATATACCAGTATTAACGTCTTGTGAACTCTCCTAGTCCTGGCATGAGAACATGGCATAAAAACGGTTCTGGCGCTGACCACAAGAACTAGAAGCAGTTCCCTACTGGGCCGGTCGACCTCCTGGGGCTGCTGGGGAAGACTGAGTCCTGCTACCTCCATGTCCCTTCTTAGCTGAGGGGCAATCCTTAATCTTGTGTCCAGCCTAACCACACCCAAAACATCCACCTAAACCAGCTAAACACTCACCAGGATGAATTCTACCATACTTGTTGCAAGAAGGGTAAGGAGTCCCCTTAGCAACACTACCCTGCCAATAGGAACCAGATCCTTTACTAGTCGGATCATGATGAGGACTGGGGCCACTGTAGAAGCACTATCTGAAGAATGAATGGGCCCTGATGATCTCTTCTGAAATGAAGAGCGATGTCTACATCCGGACCCATGATGGCGAAAACCTGAACCCTCTGATCTAACCCTCTTGTTCTCCCTTGCCATCTCCCTCAACTTGTCTCCATCAATCTATTGGGCATGAGTCATAAGTGGAGAAATATCCATGTCACCCAAAAGCATCGCGGACCTACACTATTTTTTCACCAAATCTGATACTCCATAAGCATACTTACTCATCTCATCCCACAGGTCAGCCACCATGGAAGGAACATACCTAGAAAGATGGGGTGAACTTCAACCCGTACTCCTGAACTGTCATGGAACCTTGCCTCAAATTCATGAATTCTTCGGCCTTAGCTTGCCTCAAATCCCTCGAAAAGAACAGGTCAAGAAAGGCCTTCTCAAAACACTCCCAAGTCATAAGGACCACGTCCCTAGTCCTAGCATCTTTCCATTGAGTGAACCAAATATGAGCCACGTCCTTGAGTTTATAGGAAGCTAGCCCAACACCCTCGACACTAATAACTTGCATGACACCAAAGATTTTACTTACCTCATCCAAGAAATTTTGTGGATCCTCACCAACTTTTGAACCCCAAAACTCAGGTGGGTTCATGCGAATGAAGTCTCAGACTCAGGCCGTTACTCCACCTTGAGGGTGGACGAGGATAGGAGCCTACTAATTGGTCTGAGCAGCCATAGCTTAGGCTAGCATATGAATAGCATTCCTGAACTCTACATATGTGAACTCGGGGTCTGGAATCAAAGGATTAGCATTTCAAGCATTGGCCCGGTGAGGTATAGCATGGCGAGGAGGAACAATCTGAAACACATAAAGAATGGATTAGAGGGTTAATAGAGTTAAACTCTATCGCACGATATTGATCAAGAAAGAAGTGATTTTTTTCCTAAGACACCTCATAGCTTCTCTCTCATAAGTGTTGCACGCTTCAAACATATGAAAGAGACTCTACTCACTGTGGCTTTCAAACACCCTATGAATCTTGATCCTGAGGCTCTGATACCAAGTTTGTCATGCCCTAAGGCTACCCACTTGACGTAACATGTGACCCGGGACCACAAGTGCCCCAAATTAACCCTTGGTCATAGTATACTCAGTTCAATACAAGAAACACAGTGGAAGAATACTAAATGAAGATAGGCAACTATAACTTAAATAAGACCAAGGTCTAAGAAGTATCAAATCCATAAATGAAATACAAGTCTAGCTATGTCTGAAGCCTCTAAACTGTCATATGAGTTGATGACACAAGAGACAAACTAACTCGAGAATCTGAAAGAAAGAAGAACAAAATAACTAGACTGATACTAGTCCTCGAAGGATGAGGACTCACCAATACTATCTGGATACCCGGCGTCGCCTAGCCACGAGCCTGATGAAGAGGACCTGAATCTCCATCATTAATAGGATACATCGCAAGATGTGCATCAGTACTATAGGATGTACTGAATATGTAAGACATGTATAAATATGGTAGAAACATGCTTAAAACATAATTAAAACTGAGTTCATGCATAAGGAAGTATCATAATCAAATCTCATAGTTTAAAGCTTAAAGCATGAAATAGAAAAGCATAAGTCTTGAATCTTCATATGGAAATTTCTCTTAACAGACATAAACCATGATGAGCTACATGGAGTCAAGTGTCATACACCTATGATAAACGCTAAAATCGTACTCCCCAAAGATGGAGGCATGACAATCGTCAAGCAAAACACATTTATAAGTACCCAACATGTGTCGGGGTCATACCCACAGAGACTTGATACTAGCTATATGAAGATTGTATCGAAATAACTTCACTAGGAGAGTAATTGATTAAAAACACGAAAGTAAAAGGTTGGGGTATTGGGATTTTGTCACAACAATCACAATTCGAATTAAAGCAAGTAAGTAAGAGAGATGTACCAAATTGAGTAGGAGACTATGGATATGTATCCAATGGGGCTTTAATGTGGGATAGCGTGTTTATCAATTCACACTTATTCTCACTTATTTGACACAAGTAGGACTGGGCATGGGTATGGTTGTTTATCTCTCGATCAACAACCATATATCTGATAATTCCAGTTAGAGGATCATTGGTTAAATCAACAAGCAACCAATATCTAGCTTGGGAAGGTCACACTATCTCTAGCTTAGACTTTTAAATGGGTGATTCCATCGATATGAGCTATTTCTAGCCTCAAATCTGAATGAAGTCCCAAGTTCCCACTAGTAATCTCACATCTTAAACCATGAAATTCTCTTTTAAGCAACAACATAGTCAAGTAATGAAAATTAATATTTGCAACCACCAATTTTAGGATTAAACCTTGGTGAAACTACTAGACCCATATCAAATAAGCAATTATAAGAAAGAATAAACAACACCCACACCCATTTGTCAAGCACCCATTATCAACACATCCTTAGACAAATGAAATTAGCCACTTATAACAAAAGAGAGAGATATACCAAATAGGTAAGTCAGAATCTTCTTCATTCAAGCTTAATTTCAAGTTCTAAGCTAAATTTGAGTACACAAATGGTTAACCAAGATTTGGAAGAGAGAATAGATTGAAACCCTCCTCTTCTTGGAGAGGAAAACTTGTTCTCAAACTAAAAAACTCTTCAAAATATTTTGGACTGAAGAATATTATTTACAATTGTGCCAAAGTTAGCCTTTTATACTTTCCCAAAACTTCACTAATTTTCTGGACAAAATTTCCCTTCGGGTGGTGTGCAGCGCGATATGCGGTTTGCACATCGTGATGTGCTTGTCGCACACCTTCTTCATTTGAACCACTGACTCAGCCGACTTGGGAGACGTCATGCAAAGTGGGTGCAGTTCGCACCATAGGTTGTGTGCATTGCACGATGACTGCACCCCATGAAAGATCCTTCAGGAAATCCTACGCTTCATGCGGTGGGAGGTGAGAAATGCACCATGGCTTGTGCGTGTTGCACAAGCTCCACATCTCAGGGCAAATTCTTTGATTTTTTCCATCACTTCACACTTCACTCCTTTTAAGCTCTTTTTAGGTCCATTTCCTTATTTTTCACCTTTGATCACAAGTACTTGCGTAGATATTAATAAAGGCCATAAGAACCTCTAAATCCATTAAAAACATAGAAATAATTCATGGATAAAGGCTCAATAAGTTGGTAGATTACTGACTTATCAAACCCCCAAACTTGAACTAATGCTTGTGCTCAAGCAAGATACTCATAAAACAAGGAATGAATTATGCTCTAGATTCAATCAAGGCACAAATGACTGATCTATACTAAAAATTAAGAAAAATAATAAAGAAAAGATTCAGACAAAAGACTCAACTATAATGCTCATCTTAATTTGAACCACCACAAACTCAAGGCATTTGGCCATTTCAAAACCTTTTCCAATAGGACTTCATTTGTCATTCAAAATCAAGGGAATTTTGTAATTCAAAACAAGACATTTAAGCTTCTCAAGTCATTGGCATAGACCGTCAAGGTTTGCCTCGATATTCATCACACAACTTATCTCATTCATTCCCCTCAATTGAGATAGAGACTTCATGTTTCAATTTGAGTGCATGATGCCACTCACAACAATAGAGAATCACACTTACAATCAAAAAATTCTCAAAACAATGGGATTATAGGAGAACCAATTAGACTCTCACTCTCTCAAGGAAGTTCAAGTGCATACGTGTCAAACCATAGACTTGCTCTTAATTTAAACGCCACTAATGTAGGGTAGCCAAGCTCGGAATCACCAAGGACTTGTGGTTTACGATGTTGGCTAGCGCTAAGGTGAGGATTTCATTTGGTTCAAGTGACTACACCTCCCTAATGCTATTTGTTCTCATTTTGAACACCGCTCACATTTCAAATTTCAACTTCACCTTATTTCTCCCTCACACAACCCAAGCTTCTCCTTTTCAATCATGATCATTCGACTCCTTGTATCGACTTCATTTTGTAGCAACTGTTTTTGCTTTGCATTTTTTCTAATTGGATTGACTTTTGGAGCAATTTTAAATTCAAACCTAAGGTGCTACCTTGCATTTGAAGTGCATTCTTTTTCTTCTCTTCATTTGATCACATACACCCCCAAACTTAGGCGTTTGCCTAGGTTGTCTTTTCATTTCTCCCCCAAACTTAGGATTTAGCCCACATTTCACTTTCAAGCAATTAGGAAGGACGGGTTCCTAGATAGAGATTCAAAAAGGTCAAGGTGTTAACAAGGTGGCAAAGAACGGTTACAAGCTCAAGGAGGTTCACTAGGATTGATGTCATGGGAAGTCATTTGAGTGAAGTAGCTATCAAAAAGGGCCTAAGGTGATCTTCCAAGCTCAGTGACACCTAGAATTTCACCTTGAATCACATTTGGTGAAACTTCTAAATGACATGCATGCATGAGAATCAAGATAAAGCCTCACCACATAAGGCATGATGCCACAAGACTTCTTTCATTAGTCTCAAAATCAGTTGGGACAAATGATTTTCGACAAGCTGTTCCGAGTTTGTTACACACTCATTTGTGAGTCAATCAATCCAAAGCGAGAGTGTGCAATTCATGACAAAAGAATGCTTTTCCTCAAAAATTCATTTCCCTTCTTCCTTTTATTTTCAAAAACAATTTGCCAAGAGAAAATTTTTGATGGGCCCATTTTGAGACAAAAAACTACAGACTAACTTTAAAACTAGAACTTGGCATTTTCCCTTAAGAAATTTTCCTCTCAATCTATCACAGGGAAACACCAACCCAGTTTTACACAAAAACAAAAGAAAAAGAAAGATAAAGAAAACTTTTACTCCTTAGAAAAGAACCATGGTATTAAGAAAACCCTCAGAGTTTATTGCTAAACTACTATTAACAAGGAGATATCCAAATTGCGCGCTCATGATTCAATAAGAACAAGCCTTGACGTAGGCTTTTAGCATATTTACAAAGTACAGGTAGTAAGACAATGGGGCATGTAAGCCCAACCCAGCAACAAATCAAGCCCGACAAGGGCGCAATAATAGGCTCAAAATTAAACTCACATCATCAAAAATATGTCTGACGAGGGACAAATCAAATCAAGGAGAACAAAAATGTCAACAAGGCCTGGCAAGGGCAATAAATAAAAATAATATTTCAATCCCAATATTGGGCACCCAACAAAAAGCAAGTAAAGCAACCCCCTCCCCATAAAAGGATCATTGTCCTCAATGCTAATAGCTCAATGGAAAGAAGGTGGAACTCCCTGGAGGACTAAGCCTTATCATCATAATCATTTGCAACTGTCTCCTCATCTGAGGATCTTCCACTCGGGCTAGCACCACCCTTTTGGGAGTCCGCAGTAAGTGTGGAGTCTCGGAGAACCCTCTGAAAGTCAGGATTCTAATCATCATCTAACTCTTGATCCTCATTTCTAGGTTGCACATCATCATCATCCACATAGATTGCAAACAAGTAATCCACGGGTCCACGAGTTTGGCCGGGCTGAGGTAAGGTGGTCAAATCTGCCTTCTCAATGGGCTGCTTTACTTTGGCTTTGGCCACATCTTTCTTAAGTTCTGATACCGCACCCTCAATAACATCTATTCTTGTGCACAGTTTGGAGTCACTGTCCACCACCCCTTTCATCACATTCTTGATCAATCTTTGTATCATACTAGACAGCTAGGTAGCCAAATCATTCAACTGCGTTTCATGATTATATGTTTTGTCAACCTTGTCCTATAAGCCACTTTTGTTCAAAGGCCCTCTTGTTACAACTGATGTGGGGGTATGTGTATGTGCCCTTGATGTAGCCCGGGAGGGAGATGAAGCATCTACTCTAACATCAAGCTCATCACTGTCAACTTTCCCCAACTGCTCAGTCCTTTGCCTCTTAAACCTGGGGGCATCCATGTTTATTTTCTTGTCCAGATCAGTCACCCCAACTACATAGGGAACTTTGTCGCAGCTGAAGTATGGAATGTTGGCCTTTGCACACAACTTGATGATCAGTACCAGAAAAGGTAATGCATCATTGCCCCTACGTGATTTCCTCCAAATTACCATGGCTACTATTTACCTAAAATTTACATGCTCCCCTGTTAAAATGGCAGCAACTAGAATGGACCCCTCTTGAGTTATCTTCTGATCATTTTGAAACGGTAGGAATCGAATTCTAATAAGATCATACCACAGACGGGCTTCAAAGTACAGAGTTCTTCTTAGGATAACACCTCCCATAGTGGCCCATATAGGAGTGGAAGGAGCAAGGATGGCAACAGTTTCACAGTATGGTTTCACTTCTTCTTGCAACTTAGCCATGAGAGCTGGTGCAGGTTTGATTAGGGTTTCCCAATAAATGGAATTGATGGTTGCGGGGGTAATGCACACTTTCTTGCCACTGACCACAACTTAGTTTAGGTTGGGGAATTTTTCTGCCAGCCCTCTATACCCTTTTGAATCCTGTGTGGCTTGATAGGCCGCAAAGAACTCCTACACGACATCCTTATAGTATCCCCCCGGGACATCTTGAAAAGGGTACCAATCTTGTTCATCAAATTGACGGTGCATGTTGGGAACCTTTACCCCAACTTACCTTAAGTTAAAGCTCTACTCTTCATTAAATTTTCTAGCCTTGTCCCGGGTGTAGATGGCCTTCATGCCTTCCACCCCAAATCGGAGCCTTGCTTCTTCTGCGGCAGATATTTTCCTTTATTGGACTACCGTGTTTCTCCTGCTAGAATATATGTTCTTCATCCATAGATTGTGATCCAAAACAAAACAAAAATCTAAAATGAAGTTAACAAACTAAAAAGGTATGAATGCAATAGACTAGAAAAACTAAGTAGGTGACTGAAGGCTTGTGCGGACCACATGCAAAATGCACCAGAAGGAGTGCCCAATGCATGTGCTATCACACAAGCTTACAGAATCCTACAGGGATTTTTCCATTGAGGTGCAAAGCTGGTGCAAAATGCACCATCCAAAGTGTGTGTCGCACTATGCTTCGCCCTTTGAAACAGTGAGCTGGCTATATTTTTGAACATGGTGCGATGCCTTGTGAGACCCGCATATCAAGATCTACAAATCATATACAAAATGCATAAAGGCACAATTGGACTTTTTGGTTCCTTGAGTTCTTATGAATTACGCATGTTATCCATAGAGCAAGATGTGCTTAGGCACTTAGCACCACGCAATAAACCAACCAACATTAAATAAGGGAGTAAGCGATATCATGACCATAAACATCCGGGTACTCAGACTTCTCCGGATTTTCTTTGACAACATCAAGCAAGAAAAGGACTTAACAACTTCCCTTAAGATTGATGTTACCCCGTCTATCATCGGAAACATCAAGCCCTTACTTGCAATAATAGGCACCAACAAACTTAGCAATAATTAACCCCTCCTAGCACAAAATTGTACACCCAAAGATAATTTGTAACAACAGATCATCGGCATACAAGTAGAAAAATACAGCCTTAATAATCGATTTTCAACAAAACCTTATTACTAATGACGATTCGCCCTTAAGAATAACGTCACCTCATCTATCATCGGGCCAAATCATTCAACAATCATACGTGATTTACTCAGACTTCACCCAAAAAACAAATGCTAACGCCAAAATTCACTACCAATGAATATGCATTAACAAAATTCATGTTCTACCAAATTGACAATAAGCAAAATTATCAATACAACTCAAAATTGGGGACCCAAAATTTTTGGATCTCACCCAAAATCAACATGGTAATTCTATTAAGCATGCTTCACAATATGAGTTCCCAACTTTCATAAAAACATGTATTTAACGTCAGAGAAATTACCAAAAGTGAAGATTAAGCAGAGAAAAGTTAAAATTAAAGCTTTTTGTAGTGCAACAATGGTGACCCAATTACCTCGCTCAGAGAGACAAGCGGTGGTGACAGTAGCGGAGAGGTGTAGATGGTTGGGTGAGAGGAGTAGAAGATTATTGGGGGAAGTTTGAGGGATTTAGAGTGAATTTTGAGAGAAAAATTAGCAAGTTAGAGAGAAAATATGGTGAAGGTGGTGAAGGAGGCGGTTCAAAGAAGAAAAAGAAGAAGAGAAGTTGGTCAGGTCATCTCGGAGTCAGGTCAGTCAATGGGTTAGGTCAATTAAAATTCAATTTTACCTATTGTGCGCCGTGACATATGATTTGCACCAACCTTGGTGCAGACCGCATGACATTTCGCATATTGCCCTTTTTCTCCCCTAGTTTTGCTCAGGCTTCTGGTTTGTCATACGATAGAGGTGCAATGCGTACTTGGTCTCGTACGGACTGCATGGCCTAGTACATGTCACCTCTAATTTTTCAACTTCCTTTCAGGCACTCTATTTTGGCATGCGATGAGCTATGTGACACGTATAATTGCTTGTGTGGTCTGCACAGTCCTCTGGATAGCCCATGTTTTCACTTGTCCATGTTTCAACTCTATGCATTCCCTACAAACACACCAAAAACAACAAAATATAACCAAAAACAAAGTAAAGTAACTTGGGTTTCCTCCTAAGCAGTGCTCAATTTAATGTCGTGGCTCGATAATGCTACCTCAATTCACTCGTTCTTTGGATTGGTAATGGTATTAGTGGGTAGCATTCCCATCATTCTTTGGTTCATTTGGCTTGAGAGGTGATTCATGTAACATCCGAAAAATGAAACCAGCTATCTAAGTTAAAAACCTCAAAAAATTCCATGTTTCAGGAATGACGGGTCCAAACCACGGACCGTGGTATGAACCACGAGTCGTGGAATGGAATCATAGTTCCTGTCTGTTTGGTTCAGCCTCTGGTATGGAACCACAGGAGGGTTCTACGGACCGTGGTTCAAACCACGAGCCCATCCTGCCCACTCGTAGAACACATATCAGAGGGATGGAAAGTCCCCTAGATTCTATGACTGGGTTCGATGACCCATCATTTGAAAAACGACCCGTCGTCATGAGTCGTGGTTTGACCGAAGGTCAACTTACTCCCCAGGAACGACGAGTCCAGTTGATGACCCGTCATTCAAATGACGGATCCATCCTATCGAGTCGTACACCACCTTCTACAGACTGTCTAGTCGACCAGGTTCCACGAGCCTTGGTTCAAATGATGACCCGTGGAACCAATCCGTAGAACCTGAAGCCGACCCATTTTTCTAGATTGTTGTAAATTAAATCCCAGGGGTCTTTTAATCATTACCCACCCTTTTAAATACTAAGTGAGATTGTTTTGACTATTTCAAGAAGCGTTTTCACCCTTATCATCCTAAGTCTCTTCTGAATCCTTCATTCACCTCCCAAAAAGGAAAAGAATTCCCCAAAGCTCAAGGTCTCAAGCTTCAAGCTTCAAGTCTCCTAAGTCTTTCCAATTCAAGTGGGTTAGCTCCAACCAAGGTATGTGGGTATTTAACAATGGGTTCCTTTCACCCTTGTGCCCAAAACACAAAATCCTATTTTGATAATTATGAACTTGTGAAATTAGGGTTTTGATCTAAATTGGGGAAAAACTTATGAAATCAGTTCTATGCATCAATTCATGGTTTCTTATGGTTTATCTATGACTTTATTAAAATTCCTTAATCGATATCAAATGCCCAGGCATTAAAGTTGAATTCAAGCATGATTCCATTGAATTGCATGATTTCAAGTGAAAGTTTACATGTTTAGATAATATGTCCTTATGTATCTATGAAATTGCATGCCTAATTCTCAAGTATGATTTAAGAAAGAAAAGTATGTTTGAATTATGGCTATGCTAAGTTTTAAGGATTTTGAAGTATGAACAATATAGCATACGATATGTCTCTATGTTTTATGAAAGGTTTGGTATCTAGATGTGCCTACCTAAGTTATGAGAATTGCTTGATGCCCGATGTATTTTCATGCTTTTCAAACAAGAGTTTGCATGAGATTGTTCCTCTATGAAATTATCAGTTATATGTATATGTTTTGGGTGTAGTATTTAGCACCGAACGACGAGGGTTCGATTACCCAAGTCCATAAACTACGTTGCCAATGTAGGTTATGAAATGAAGTGCCCTATGGGCTTATGAGAGTGGATCCATATCTTGATAATGGTGTCCTGTGTCTTAGCGGGCATTAGGGGAGATTTGCCAACTAGGGTTATATAGTTGGGGATGGTGACTTGTTCCTTGTAAAGGTTCAAGTCAGCTTTGCTAACTAGGGTTATAGAGTTAGATTCCATGTTGCTCACATGGTCTAATGTCGGTTATAAGAAACTCCTGTATGAATGACTTCAAGTTTTCTAAGCTTTATGATATCTTATGTTGAGGTTTTGACTATGAACTCATGTTTATTACTCAAATTATTATATGTACCTATGACATCTTCGATCATGCATGAACTCAAGTTTTAATTATGTTTTAAGCATGTTTTCATATTTTTGCACATATCCCGCATACTCGGTACATCTTATAGTACTGACGTATATCTTGCGTTGCATCCTTTGATGATGCAGATTTAGGTGTACCTCATCAGATTCGTGGCTAGAGTTTCTCGAACACTCCCAGACAGCTGTTGGTGAGTCCTCTTAGGTCGAGGACTAGTTATGTTCTTAGCTTGTGTTAGCTTTTTATTCCTTACTTCGAGTTAGCTAGGGTCTTATCCTATCAACTCTTTATGTTGAGTAGAGGCTTTTCAGACATAGACAGCTTTGAGTCTCTTTCTGGGCTTTGTATTTCCATTTGACTTGGATTCAAATTTATCTATTATGCTTCCTCTTATCTTTCATTATGCTTGAGAATACTATGACCAAGGGTTAGCTTGGGATCCTTGTGGTCCTAAGTCCATTGTTACGTCAAGGGGGTAACCTTGGGGCATGAAAAACCTTGTATCAGAGCCTCAGGTTCAAGAGTCCTAGGATGTCTGAAAGCCGCATTGAGTAGAGTCTTTTTCATGTGTGCGAAGTGTGCCACACATATGATAGGGAAGCTATGAGATGTTTTAGAGAACTTCACTTTTTTCATGATAACATTGTCTGATAGAGCTTAACTCTGATGTTCCTCTAATCCCTATTTTGTACATTTCATATTATGTCTCCTCGACGTGCTATGCCTCCCCGAGACGCTTGAAATATTGTTCCTCCCGTTCTTGTCCCCGATGTCACGAATGAGGAGTTCAGAAACTCCATCCATTTTCTAGCCCAGACCTTAGCCACTCAGGCCAATCAACAAGCTCCTGCCCCAATCCACCCTCAAGGTAGGGTAGCGGCCCGAGTTTGTGACTTCATCCAAATGAGCCCACCTGAATTCTGGGGTTCGAAAGTGAGTGGGGACTTGCCAAACTTTATTGATGAAGTGAAGAAGATCTTCGAAGTTATGCAAGTGGTTGGAGCTTACATCCTATCAACTCAAGGATATAGCTCATATTTGGTTTACGCAATGGAAGGAGGCTAGGGTGAGGGACACGTTCCCTATGAAATGGGAGTGTTTTTAGAGGGCCTTCTTCCTTGATAGGTTCTTTCCCCGAGAGTTGAGGTAAGCTAGGGTGGAGGAATTCGTGAACTTGAGATAGGGGTCGATATCGGTTTAAGAGTATAGTCACAAGTTCACTCAGTTGTCTAGATATGCTCCCTCTATGGTAGCGGACCCGTATGATCAAATGAGCAAGTTTATTTATAGGGTTTTTGATGTGGTGAAGAAAGAGTGTAGGTCTGCCTTATTGTTGAGTGACATGATCATTTCCCGACTCATGACTCATGCCCATCATATTGAGGGTGACAAGCTTAGGGAGATGGCGAGAGAGAATAAAAGAGCTAGATCTGAGGGTTCGGGATTTAGCCATCAGAGCTCCGGAGGTGGACATTGCTCCTTGTTCTAGAAGAAGTCATCAGACCCCATTCATTCTTCTGCTAGTGATCCTATCCAGGCCCAGAGGCCTCATCATGATCATGGTGGTAGAGGATCTGGTTCCTATTCCCAGTCTCAGAGTAGTGTTGCTAAGGGACCTTCCTACCCCGCTTGTGTTAAATGTGTGGGAGGAGTCATTATGATGAGTGTTTGGCTGGTTCAGGTAGTTACTTCAGTTGTGGTTAGCCTGGATACCGTGTTAGAGATTGCTCTTCAGATAAGAAGGGGCAGGAAGGTAGTAGAGCACAGTTTGCTCCAGTAGCTTCAGGAGGTAGACCAGCAAAGCAGGGTGCAACTTCTAGCTCTGGTGGTCAGTGCCAGAACTGTCTTTATGCTATGTCCTCCCATCAGGATCAACAGAGTTCTCCAGATGTTGTCACTGGTATGTTGAAAGTCTTCTCTTTCGATGTGTATGCTTCGTTGGACCCCAGTACCTCCTTATCTTTTGTGACCCCTTATATAGCATGCAAATTCGAAGTATGTCCTGAATTACTTTTAGAACCCTTTTGTGTTTCTACTCCTGTTGGTGAGTCAGTCTTAGCCAAAAGAATCTACCGAAATTGCCCTATCTCAGTCCTTCATAGAGTCACTTCAGTGGATCTAGTAGAGTTGGAGATGATAGATTTTGATGTCATTCTTTGCATGGATTGGTTGTATGCATGTTATGCTTCTGTTTATTATCGTACTCGTGTTGTCAGTTTCAAGTTTCCTAATGAACCCATTTTAGAATGGCAAGGTAGCCCCCTTTTCTCGAAAGGTTTCTTTATATCTTATCTTAAGGCTAGAAAGATGATTTCAAAGGGGTATGTTTATCACATAGTGCGGGTTATGGACACGGAGTCCAAAACCTGATCCTTTCAGTCTGTTCTTGTTGTGAATGAATTCCCAGAAGTGTTTCCCGATGATTTGCCCGGAGTCCCTCTTGAGCGAAAGATAGACTTTGGGATAGATCTTCTCCCACATACGAATCCTATCTCTATTCCTCCCTATAGAATGGCTCCCATGGAACTTAAAGAGTTGAAAGATCAGTTGAAGGATATTCTTGATAAAGGTTTCATCAGGCCTAGTATTTCTCCATGGGGTGCCCGAGTTTTATTTGTTTGAAAGAAAGATAGTTCCCTTAGAATGTGTATTGATTACCGTCAGTTGAACAAGGTCACAATCAAGAATAAGTATCCCATTCCTAGGATTGATGACTTGTTCGATCAGCTTCAGGGTGCTAGCTTCTTCTCCAAAATCGACCTTAGATCCGGTTATCATAAACTTCGTGTTAGAGAGTGTGATATTTTGAAGACAGACTTCAGGACTAGGTATGGTCATTATGAGTTTGTTGTTATGTCTTTTGGTCTAACTAATTCTCCTATAGCCTTTATGGATTTGATGAACCATGTGTTCAAACAGTACTTGGATATGTTTGTGATTATTTTCATTGATGATATCCTCATCTACTCTCAGAGTGAGGAGGAGCATGCGGACCATTTGACGGTTGTGTTGCAAACTCTCAAGGACCGACAATTATTTGCTAATTTTAGCAAGTGTGAGTTTTGGATGCATTCTATTGCTTTTCTAGATCATATTGTGACTAAAGATGGTATTCGGGTTGATTCCCAAAAGATCAAGGCAGTGAAGAGCTGGCCTAGACCTACTTCTCAGTCTAATATTAGGAGTTTTTTGGGTTTGGCTGGTTACTACAAAAGGTTTGTGGAAGGATTTTCTTTCATTGTTTCCCCTTTGACCCGATTGACTCAGAAGAAGGTAAAATTTCAGTGGTCCGACTTGTGTGAGAAGAACTTTCAGGAACTGAAGACTAGATTGACCACCGTTCCAGTGTTAGCTCTACCCAAGAGCCTAGATGATTTTGTTGTGTATTGTGATGCTTCTAAGATTGGTTTGCGTTATGTTTTGATGCAGCGTGGTAAGGTGATTGCTTATGCTTCGAGACAGCTTAAGACCTATGAGAAAAACTATCTTACTCATGATCTTGAGTTGACAGCCGTGGTCTTTGCTTTGAAGATTTGGAGACATTACTTGTATGGTGTGCATGTGGATGTATTCATTGATCATAAGAGTCTTCAGTATGTGTTCACTCAAAAGGAATTGAATTTGCGACAAAAGAGGTGGCTTGAGCTCCTTAAGGATTATAATATGAGTGTGCTTTACCATCCTGATAAGGCCAATGTCATGGTGGATGCTTTGAGTAGACTATCCATGGGAAGTGCTTCCATTGATGATGGGAAGAAAGAATTGGTTAAAGAGGTTCACAGGCTTGCTCGATTGGGAGTCCACCTTATGGACTCGACAGAAGGTGGTGTGATTGTACAAAATGGTGCTGAATCATCTTTGGTAGCAGAGGTGAAGAAAAAGAAAGATAAGGATCCCATTTTACTTCAGCTTAAGGGTGCAGTTCATCAGCGGCGGGTGGAGGTTTTCTCCCAAGGGGGAGATGGTGTTCTTCGTTATCAAGGTCGCTTATGTTTTCCTGATGTTGATGGACGACATATTCTGACTGAGGCTCACGGTTCTAAATATTCTATCCATCTGGGTGCTACTAAGATGTACCATGATCTACGAAAAGTCTTTTGGTGGAATGGTATGAAGAGGGACATAGCTGGGTTTGTGGCTAAGTGTCCCAACTGTCAACAAGTAATGGTGGAGCATCAAAGGTCGGGTGGCATGATACAAGATATTCACCTTCCCACTTGTAAATGGGAAGCAATCAATATGGACTTTATTACTGGCTTACTTCGTACTCGAAGGCAACATGATTCCATTTGGGTGATTGTCGACCGGATGACCAAGTCATCCTACTTCTTGGTTGTTAAGACTACTGATTCAGCAGACGTCTATGCCAGACTCTTCATTCGGGAGATAGTTCGACTGTATGGTGTTCCCTTGTCCATCATTTCTGATAGGGGTCCTCAGTTTATATCTCAGTTTTGGAGATCATTTCAGAAAGGTCTTGGTACTCATGTGAAACTTAGCACAACTTTTCACCCTCAGACAGACGGTCAGGCAGAGCACACTATTCAGACTTTGGAGGATATGTTGAGAGTGTTTGTGATTGACTTCAGGGGTAATTGGGATGATCAATTACCTCTTCTCGAGTTTGCCTACAACAACAACTTTCACGCTAGCATCCAGATGGCTCTATATGAGGAAATCTATGGGCGGAGATGTAGGTCTCCTATTGGTTGGTTTAAGGTAGGTCAGGCCACCTTGATTGGTCCAGATTCGGTTCATGAGACTATGGAGAAGGTTCAACTTATTAAGTAAAGGTTCAAGACCGCTCAGAGTCGACAGGAATCTTATGCGGATGTGAGGAGAAGGGAGTTGGAATTTGAAGTTGATGATTGGGTCCTCCTAAAGGTGTCACCCATGAAGCGTGTGATGAGATTTGGCAAGAAGGGGAATCTTAGTCCCTGTTTTGTAGGTCCTTATTAGATTCTGAAGAAGGTGGGTAAGGTTGCTTATGAGTTGGATTTGCCATCACAGTTAGAAGCGGTTCACCCTATTTTCCATATTTCCTTCTTGAAGAAGTGTGTTGGTGATCCGATCTTGATTGTCCCTTTGGAGAATGTGGGTGTGAAGGATAGTCTCACCTATGAGGAGGTTCCCATGAAGATCCTTAATTGTCAGATTCAGAGGTTGAGGAACAAAGAAGTCACTTTGGTGAAAGTCCTTTAGAGGAATCAGCTTGTAGAGGGTGCTACTAGGGAAGCGGAAGAGGCTATGAAGGCCAAATATCCTCATCTCTTTCCTTCTGATTCAGTTCCAGCTTGAGGTACTAGTTTCCTCCTTAGTATGTCCCTCCAATTCTATTCCACCAATTCCTCTTATGATTCTAGCATGCATCCATGTTTTACAAAGTTAGTTTATCATGTTTTCAAGTTGAAAAGTTCCGTTTTAATGTTTACTCTTTGATTTCCATGTTTTGTTGCTGGTTTGGCTGTTTTCTCTTCTGTTTTCCCTGGTTTAGTCTTCATTTGAGGATGAATGATTCCAAGGGGGAGATATTGTAACATCCCGAAAATGAAACCATCTATCTAAGTTAAAAACCTCAAAAAATTCCATGTTTAAGGAATGACGGGCCCAAACAAAAGACCGTGGTACGAACCACGGGTCGTGGAATGGAACCATGGTTCCTGTCCGTTTGGTTCAGCCTCTGGTCTGGAATCATGAGTGGGTTAAATGGACCATGGTTCAAACCACGGGTCTGTCCTATCCACTTGTGGAACACAGATCAGAGGGATGACAAGTCCCCCAGATTCTACAACTGGGTTCGATGACCCATCATTTGAACGACGACCCATCGTTATGAGTCGTGGTTTGACCGGAGGTCAATTGACTCCACGGGAACGATGAGTACAGTTGACGACCCATCATTCAAATGATGGATACATCCTGTAGAGTTGTAGACCACCTTTTGCAGACTATCTAGTCGACCAGGTTTCACGAGTTGGAACCATGAGCCATGGTTCAAACGACGACCCGTGGAACAAACCCATAGAACCTGAAGCTGACCCATTTTTCCAGATTGTTCTAAATTAAATGCCAGGGGTATTTTAGTCATTACCCACCCTTTCAACACCTAAGTGAGGTTGTTTTGACTATTTCAAGATGGATTTTCACCCTTATCATCCTAAGTCTCTTCTAAATCCTTCATTCACCTCCCAAAAAGAAAAAAGAATTCCCCCAAGCTCAAGGTCTCAAGCTTCAAGTACAAGTCTCCTAAATCTTTCCAATTCAAGTGGGTTAGCTCCAACCAAAATATATGGATATTTAACAATGGGTTCCTTTCATGCTTGTGCCCAAAAACCTCAAATCCTATTATGATAATTATGAACTTATGAAATTAGGGTTTTAATCTAAATTGGGGAAAACATATGAAATCAGTTCTATGCATCAATTCATGGTTTCATATGGTTTATCTATGACTTTATTAAAATTCCTTAATCGGTTTCAAAAGCCTATGCATTAAAGTTGAATTCAAGCATGATTCCATTGAATTGCATGATTTTAAGTGAAAGTTTACATGTTTCGATAACATGTCCTTATGTATCTATGAAATTACATGCCTAATTCTCAAGTATGATTTAAGAAAGAAAAGTATGTTTGAATTATGGCTATGCTAAGTTTTAAGGATTTTGAAGTATGAACAATATGGCATACGATATGTCTCTATGTTTTATGAATGGTTTGGTATCTAGATGTGTCTACCTAAGATATGAGAATTGCATGATGCCCAATGCCTTTTCATGCTTTTCAAACAAGAGTTGGCATGAGATTGTGCATCTATGAAATTATGAGCTCTATGTATATGTTTTGGGAGTAGTATTTAGCATCGAGCGATGAGGGTGCGATTACCCAAGTATAGAAACTACGTTGCCAGCGTACGTTATGAAATGAAGTGCCCTATGGCCTTATGAGAGTGGATCCACATCTTGATAATGGTGTCCTGTGTCTTAGCGGGCATTAGGGCAGCTTTGCTAACTAGGGTTATATTGTTGGGGATGGTGACTTGTTCCTTGGCAGGGTTCAAGTCAGCTTTGCTAACTAGGATTATATAGTTAGATTTCATGTAGCTCACATGGTCTAATGTCGGTTATAAGAAACTCCCGTATGAATGATTTCAAGTTTTCTAAGCTTTATGATATCCTATGTTGAGGTTTTGACTACAAACTCATGCTTATAACTCAAATTATGATTGTACCTATGACATCTTCGATCATGCATGAACTCAAGTTTTAATTATGTTTTAAGCATGTTTTCATATTTTTGCTCATATCTCGCATACTCGGTACATCCTACAGTACAGACACATATCTTGCGTTGCATTCTTTGATGATGCAAATTCATGTGTACCTCCTCAGATTCATGGCTAGAGTTTCCCGGCCACTCCCAGACAGCTGTTGGTGAGTCCTCTTAGGTCGAGGACTAGTTATGTCTTAGCTTATGTTAGCTTTTCATTCCGTACTTTGAGTTAGATAGGGTATTATCCTAGCAACTCTTTATGTTGAGTAGAGGCTTTTAAGCCATAGATAGCTTTGAGTCTCTTTCTGGGCTTTGTATTTCCATTTGAGTTGGATTACCTATTTAAGTGATTTTGGATTTATCTATTATGCTTTCACTTATCTTTCTTTATTCTTGAGAATGCTATGACAAAGGGTTATCTTGGGATCCTTGTGGTACTAAGTCCTGTGTTACGTCTAGGGAGTAACCTCGGGGCATGACAGTTCATATGTGCCTCAAGATGCTTGATCGAGGCTGAGTGAGAGATCAAGGTTTGGTGAAGAGTTGAAACTTCACTCTTTAGCTCACTCACTCCCGTATTTATCGTATCCACCTTTTTGGGAATCAAGTACAACATGTCCACTAGCTTGGAATGACCGGGGTTGCTTATGCTCTGTAGGTAGAGAGAGTCTGCCTTGCTTGGAGGTATATAGGGATTTGAGCTCCAGTGATTAAAGCGATCACCATCTTTGTCTCTATCCCTACAATTTATGTCCCTTTATTTATCTCATATCCAACCTTGGATCTCTTACCTCGGGCGATAATACCTGGGACGAGAACCCGCTGACGCAAAGAACAGTTTATCATCGACAACTCTCATTTGCTGATCATCACTAGCTTTTGTAACACCCCAGAAATTCTAAGCCAAATCTGAATCGTTCTTCATGTGTTGTTAGACCCAAACTAGATAAATTTTCTATGTATCTAAGTATTAAGACTTATTCTGAAGTTTCAAAGGTGTATTAGATATGAATTAGGGCCATAAAGAACCTCTAGCTCAAAGTTGAGTTGAAAGCTTCCTTACCGATTGAGTTTTAGTGTAAGATTTTTCAAGGGTCAATTTAAAACGCTCATAACTCCTAGAATATAAAGACTTAGGTGTCTTAGTACCCACCAAATTAAAGGTCTTTGAATCTTCTTTCCAACGCCACCAATCGTGCCTTAATACAAGTACAGAGTAAAACGTTATCAGTGTTTTACTAAAGGGTATCTGTCTATCAAAATGACAGACAACAACCACGAGAAGGTTCCACGAGTCGTGGAAGTTTCCACGGGTCGTAAAACCAACTCATGGAAATCAGTTTTTTTACCTAAAAACTATGAGGAGGTTTCACGAGTCATGGAAGTTTCCACGGGTCATGAAACCAACTCGTGGAAATAGTCCAGAAGCTTAAAAGTGGCATGATAACCACGAGGAGGTTTCACGAGTCATGGAAGTTTCCACGGGTCGTGAAACCAACTCGTGGAAATTAGTCCAGAGGCCAGAAACTTAACCTAGGAACCACGATCCATCTCCACGAACCGTGATCCATTCCACGAGTCATGATTCATGTTCGTAGAAGCCTGTGATGAAATTTTCAGCAGTTTTTCAGACTCTTTTCCTTGGGGTATTTTTGTAATTTTTCACTCTTTTAACTCCTATACTAATTCATTTGAAGCCTATTAAGAATGGTTTTTATCCCCACATGACCTAAGTTCTCTCTTATTCTTTCAATCAACTTCCAAAAGAAAAAAAGAGTTCCATCTTCTCTCGCTTTAAGTTAGGGTTTCAAGCTCCAAGTTCAAGCTTCCTAAGTCTCTTCAATTCAAGTGGGTTAGCTTCAAACAAGGTATGTGGGTATTCAACAATGGGTTTCTTTCACCCTTGTGCCCAAAACCCCTAATTCAAATTTTGATTTCATGATTTTCAAATTAGGGTTCTTATCTAATTCTTATGGGTTTTGCTAAATATGATCCTTTCATGATTTGATTATGAAATTACTATTAAATTGCATGATTTTACATGGGTTTTTACATGTTAACTCTTATTTCTTAAATTGAAGTTTAACCATGGAAATTTCTACATGCATGAAGTTGATTTAAGCAAATTGGACTTTCATAGCATGTTCATTATGGATTTTCAAGCATATGCATGCCTAGTTCCTATGGTCTATGAAAGTATATGTTTTATGAAATTGAACTAGAGTCATGCAAATTTTACAAGTCATGAAGTATGCAAGTTTTCCATGTTATGAAGTATGATGCAAGGAAAGACACTCGATATTCCATCAATGCTCATGATCCACTTTCTAAACTAAAACTCATGAGTAGTATGACGATCCGGGGTATGAATAAGTATGAACATGTCATGAACAATTATGAACAAGTATGAACAAGTTTGGCATTAGATATGTCACATGTATATGAGCTCATGTTATTATTTTGTTTTGGGAGTAGTATTTAGCACCGAGAGACGAGGGTTCAGATAACCCAAGTCCAAAACTATGTTGCCACCATAAGTTGCCCGTGTTGAGGCTTATTATGACAGGATCCTGGTATGAAATGGTTCTAACCTTGGCCGGTTAGGACAACTCTTTCAGTGTGGGTTCAAGATACTAAACTCCAAGTAGCTCAGCATGGTTTAATGTCGGTTAAGAGAAACTCCCACATGTTTATTTTCCAGCTATGAAGTTATATGATTCTATACAATGAAACTTAAGCTTTATTTCATGTTTTATGTTTTATACCTTGATATTCATTTATGTTCCTTATTTAAGTAACAAGTTCATTCTTAATTATGTTTTTAAACTATTTTATCATGATTCATGCATCGCTCTCATACTCAGTACATTCCATAGTGTGTTTTAATAAAAACTTCACTTTTTCATGTTCACTATCGTGCGATAGAGTTTGACTCTACTTACCCTTCTAATCCATTCTGTATGCATTTCAGATAATGGCTCCATGAAAAAAAACCACGAGGAATGCTAATCCGATCACTCTGAATCATGGGGTTATGAATGCGAAGTTTTGTGAAGCCATTTGTATGTTGGCTCAAGCCATTACTACTCAGTTGAATGAGAAAGAGAAACTGAAGAAGAGGAAGAGGAAGAACAAGAAGACCGGAACATGGAACCAATCGTCTTCTCAGTAGAGGTCATCCAGATCACCCTTATCTTTAGTTAGCACACCTGCCCTCGATTCTCAATCTTGTCACGATAAGGCTCTGAAGACCTTGAGGTACCCTCGTTGTAGTAGATGAGGTAAGTTTCATCTAGGTGAGTTTCTTCCTGGCAAAGGGAGGTGTTTTGGGTGTGGGCAGTTAGGCCATAGGATCAGGGATTGCCCTTCATCCAAGCTGAGTAACAGTGGTGTTCGGCTCCAAAGACATTTCCTTTCATTGCCTAGCCAGCCGGGTCAGAGTATTACTCTACAAGTTAAATCAGGTATGTCACTAGATTTTCTTCCTTTATGCATCTATAGTCCCCGGACCCCTACTCTTATTTGGTTGTGAGTTGTCTTAACCTAGAACTAAGTGGGGATAAGAGGGTTGAGCCCTCGACTTTTTGGAGAAGGAGAGTCTTCAACTCTAGAAGGAAGTGGGTATTAGTGCTAGATCTTTGAGTAGTGTATGTTCTATTAGGGTTAAATGATCATAGTTCCCTTGTGAGGTTAGTGGGAGGTCCATAGACTTAAGAGGGTAGAATGAACGTAAGGGGGATATGGTAGAGTGTAGGGTCGATCAGATTTTGGAGGCTCAGGTAGCGATGCTTGTGGGTGTTAGAACAAAGTCAAGAGGGGAGGCAGAAGCTTATTTCCATCCTAGCATCCTAACTATACTTCTGCCATCGCGATACCTTTTGCATGCCTTGTGTATCAGCGCCATGGTCCTATTTCAAATTTATAACACCCAATTTGTGTCTTGTATTCCAGTGTCATTGTCTTAATTCAAATTCACAGACTTCATGCAGATTCACATCCATACTCAACTCCTAGAACAAACAAAAATTGCTCAAGACAGCGATTCCAATCTTACTCTATGATTCTATGAATTCCAGCTTTACACCATGATACTTGTCATATATGAAAGCTCATGTCTCACACTATGCTCAGTCTCCATACTCAGTTCTCAAGATGTGCCTTAATGGCTAATGAAATCATGCTATATCATGTATATGCTCATACCATATTTCTCTAATAAATCATGCTTGTGATTTCCTTACTCTAACCATGTTTTGTATGTCCAGGATGTGAGACACTCATTCCCTTTTCACTTGACATCTAAAATACCACCTTGAGTGGCTAGATCAAACTAGGTATAAGTCAAGACCGATCAGTATTCCTTCATTCGTGATGCTCATGCTCCCACTCTATTCTCTCTGTGATCTTGGCTTGTGTTGTCAAAGCTGTTAGTAGAGGAATCTAAGTAGTAGTAGCCTAGATGGGAAGTAGTAGTTTGTAAGTGTGGAAGAAAAGTTAGGTGAGGATTATTCATGAGAAATAGTTAGATGAGGAATTTTGGTATGTCCCTTTGTAAAATTTCTTCAAGTCACATCTCCTAGATATTCTAGGAAGAGAGGAGAAATCTTAGATAGTATGAGATACATACTATAGGGTGATCATAGTGATAGGCTTAAAAGTCATGATGAAATACATGTGGGCTTTTTATTTGTGTTCGTAGTGACCCATTGATTAGAGCTCAAGCTTAGTTGATTTTCGTTATAAGGAGAAATATCGTTCTTGGGAGCTAACTCTGGATGTAAGAGATTTAGTCAAGATAGGCTTGAACATAGTGAAAGTAGGTAGTTAGACTCAGACCTTAGTATTCAGAGGGGTTAGTGTAGTTGAAAGGTGTTTTTAAGCTTAAGAGTTGTTAACCATAGTAATTAAGGCAAGAATAGTCTTTTCTTACTCCTAGCCCAGCGTGCCCACATCTTAGGTCCAGTAGCTTCAACTTGCAAGAATACTAGACTCCTCATATCAAATCAGTTCAGACCTATCGATAATCATTCCTACGGCTAGAAGGCCCTACATTCAATTTAATCCAAGGTATTAAAGGAGAATGGTTTCCTCGTATAGTTACCCCTCTCAGTTTGACATCATTCTCAGTTTGACATCATTTGGAGCCAAGTTACATTCTATGATCGCTATACAATGATGCTACACCTCCACTGTGCCCACATCTACAACTCTTTTTTTCTTTAAAAGTTCTTTCATAAACTTGGCATATCCCAACATCTGTAGCAAGGCATCTACCAAAGGAATGTTTACCGATAGCTTACTAAACAAGTCAACACAGTTCTTGACCTGATTGTCCTCCTTCATCGTGATTAATATTTGAGGGTAAGGGGGAGGACACTTAGGCAATGGACTTGGCTCATTCACAACTTGTTCCCCTTTTTCCTCCTCTATATCAATCACAACTCAGGGAGGTGACTCAACCTTCTCTTTTTGCTCACTTGAATTTTCATCAACCTCATTTGCACTCTTCTCATCAACATTCATCATGGGTGCATTAGGGTTTACCCTAACCTTTGGATTCTCACCACTTCTCTTTTTAAGAACACCCTATTTGGTTACATTACCCACACCATCAAGTGTCCTTCCACTTTGAGTAACAATAGTCATAACATGGCCATCAATCTTTGGTTAGGGAGAGTATCACTAGTAAGTGTACCCTTTATCCATGGGTTCATTTGAGTTGATACATGATTCATTTGAGCTTTAAGATGCTTGATTAAGACCGAGTGCAAACTCACAGTTTGAGTGAGGTTGGATACATCAATTTTCAATTCTATCACCCCCCATTATCCATAGACTCCACTTTCTTCAAAAAATGGGCCAACACATCCTCAATCTTTGAGCTATCAGGATCACTAACTCTCACTAGAATGGCATCTGCCTTAGGATGAGAAATATATGGATTTGAACTTTGGTGATTATATCAACCACCCTCTCTCCGTTGGCCATCATAGTCCTTTTCTCAATCACGATCCCTTTATGGGATACCACTCTCTTTGTTCTAACCTTGATTCTTTTCCCTTGGTCGCTAATAGCCATGATAGGCACCTTGGTACCCCAGGTGAGAACCTGCAACTTGATTTGACATGTAGTGAACCTTTTCATCAAACAAAGCATAAACATCATCTTCTTCATAGGCCTTGGCTCCATGAGCCCCAATAACATTCACACTTTTGACTCCGACACCCATCATATGCTAGGAAAGCAATTCCACTTGAGTCATTATTTTATCCATGTTCTCATCTCTTTCTTCCTCTTTTCTCCTTATTTCATTAGCCATGATAGTGGAGGTGACACCTGATGTCACCTCGGCCTCCCTTGAGTGTCAGGCTCGATTAGTCTTGGTCATTCTATCCAAAAAATCCTTTGCAAGTTCGAACATTTGGTCCATTATTTTAGCCCTTGCTATGTTGTTTTCTATGGAACTGTTCATGGAGTCTACTAATCGGTAAAAGATTTGTAAGAGCACTCCATACGATATCCATGATTGGGATACAACAACTCTTTCTTCTTAAACCTCAACCAAACTTCATGTAAAGGTTCACCCAGCAATTGATGGAAGTTTGTGATATCATCACAAAGTTGCAATATTCTCGAAGATGGGAAGAATTGATCTAAGAAGGATTTGACTAAACCATTCCATAAGGTGATAAAGCCTTAAGGTAGCTCTTATAGCTAAGAGGTTTCTTCCCCCGAGAGAGAATGGGAGTAGTCTTAGTCAAATGGACTCTTGACTGATGTTTTGGATGTTAAATGGCTGGGACATTTCTATAAATTTCTATACATGTTGGTTAGCATCTTCATTTACGATCCCTCCAAACAAGTCTTTCATTTGAATCAAATGTACATGGTGCTTATGACATAAAAAACTGCATTACCAACTGTAGGAGGTAAGCAAATGGCACCCGCTATACCATGTATCACTGGCTCATCCTAAACATCCATGTACCCATCAACGCTACCTTTTTCGCTAGCTTGACTTATGGTTTACCTGTTAAATATAAAAAAAATGGCAAGCAACATAATCAATAAACAAAAGATGGAAATCAAAAATCAATCTCTAGCAATGGTACCATTTTTGATAATGTCCAAAACAACTCTATGATTAAGGAGGTGGCTATGGTCATCACAAAACAGGTTACCCAATAAGAGTCGGGGTTAATTTTCCACAAGGATTGGAATTAAGATTCACCAAGATTTTTAGATTAACTCACTCAAGAAAGCATGTCATATAAGAAAAAAGTGGGGAAGTGGTTTTAACAAGTAATCAATATTTGTTTGCAATAATAACAGAGTAACATGATTGTTATTATCAAAGTTGGAGAAACTAGGGGTGCGCTTCCGATGGGGTCATAACATTGGAATTGGGATTAAACACTCGACTTATGCTTGATTATAGTATGAGTAGCCTTGGTTAAAGTTATGTTTAATCATTTTTCAATCAATCAAACATATATACCTTGGGTTCTTTCAAACCCCAAGGTTTTAGCAACAAACCAACTAAATAGCTTAAGAGGGTTAATCTATTTCTAGCCTCAACCATTACATGGGAAATTCCTAAGTCAAGCTATTCTAGTCCCAACTTTTGATAAGAAATTTTCAAATCCTCGCTATGAATCCTTACCCAATTATAAAACTTCATTTTCAAGCAGAGAACATAATTAGAAGACTAAATCAATATTTGCAACCATCAATTATGTAATTAAAACTTGAAGGATTCAATAGACCCACACATAATAATCAATTATAAGCACAAATAATTAATACCCAATCCTAATTTCAAACACTCATCATTGCACACACCCCTAGAAAAGAAATTAGCCACTCATATTAAAGATAAAAATAAAGTATACCAATTGGATAATCCTCAATTCTATTCATATTAAAAAAAACTAACTTCAATTCCAAGCTTTGAATGGTTAACAACGGAGTTTTCACTATTTTCCAACAATAAGAAGCAAAAAGTTGAACTCTACAAAGTATACTTAATATTCTCTACAAAATGGGGAAAAACCAAACATATTATTCCTTGCATAGATCCCAAAATGGGCCTGGGAAGGTTTCTTTAATGAAAGGATTCATAATTACGGGTAAATATTTTGTGCCAAGTTTCGAGTCAGAAAACTTCCAGGTTTGGGAGTTGAAAATTTTGGGCTAGGTTAGTCTCGCCCGATTTTAGAGCGAGGTATGGTCTAGGGCAATCCAGGTAAGGATTGGGTAAAGTGTCTTGATTTGAGCTAGTTTTCCGAGTAACTAAGATATAAAGGAGTCCAGGAGACTTTTCAGAATTGAATTCGGGTAAGTAGAACTCCCGGTATCGTGGTTGATGTGAATGGGTTGTTCAAGAGCGTCAGGAAAATGAGTGTGTTGTAAAATGGACCCTTTTGAGAGGTTTTATGACTTTCTATCCCGTGTCAACCACCATAACAGTTGACAGACCGCCATAGTGACCTCCATTATAGTGGTGAAATTACCACTATAGCAGAAGTCAACGTCAGTCAGCCTCCGCCATAGCGGTGGACTATGCTATGGCGGTACCGCTATAGCAGAGTGGACTTCCATAGCAGAGCGTGATGGGATTTAATTAAGAAACTTCCCCAAAATAGTCAGTTTTTCATCAAGACATTTTGGGAGAAGGGCAAGGCGAGTTTGGGCAATTTTCATCAGTTTTCCACCATTTTTCATCCTAAAGGTAAGAATTCTACTCCCCAAACTCCGTACTATCTTTCCTACGCTATAGAATTTCTAGGGGTAGACTTGGGGAAAGGTTTGGAATGACCTAGAATAGTAGAATCCGAGGAAAAAGGGGGATTCTAAGGTGTAATAGTTCATGGGTGTTGTTAATTCCACTAGATTATGATCATGTCACCTTAATTCTCTAAATGTATCCATAAAAAATGGTAGGAATAGGTTAATTAATGCTGGGAAATCCTGGGAAAGAGGTGGAATGATCATGGTTGGCCTGGGGTTTGGGATTTTTCATAATCTGGATAATTAGTAGGCCATAAAGATTGATTTTGGTTGTTGTGTGTTTTTTTAGACCAAGAACTGGCAAGAACTGGCAAACACTTTGGGGAACGGGAAAGCTCCAGATGAGTAGAGCTTGGAATATTTTGATGTAGGTGATGGCTATTGATTTTCTAATATTCAATATGTGTCCACGTACTATTTCGTAATAGTGTATGAGTTGCATATTTATGAAATAAATTGTAAATGTCTAGTTATCCGGTAATCAGTCTTGTGGAATGAACTTCTTTGTTTGCTTGTTGGTCTTACAAGTATGTTTGTTCATTGGTTGTGATTGATTGGACTTGTTATGACATTCGGTTGGCTCAGGTACCATGCCTGGTATAAGAATTACTTACAGTTGACTCAGGTATGATGCCTGGTATGGGTATACAAATGGTTTGCTCTGGTACCACGTCAGGTATGGGAATTCTAATGGTTGGCTCGGGTACAACGCCTGGTACGGGTTGTTTTGATTGCATTGTTGTATTTTTTTGATAGTTCGATGTGTGGACTGGTTTGTATTTCTTGACTGTAAATATTTCATATGGTCCATGAGAGGCCAAGTGATTTTATGTTAACGTGAGGTTAGTCTTAAAGTATACCAGGATTGCATGTCTAGTACTTAAGTGATGTTAGGGGGATCCTTGGTGGATCCGGGTTATGTGAAAAAGGGTACATGTTGTTGTTTTTGGGTGTGGTCAATGGTTGTTATTTGGTTCATGTGTTAAAAATCAAAGAGAGGAATTTAATATCTGGCTATTTGTGAATTACTACATGTTTCCTGCACCTTACTATGTTATGGTTTACTATTCATATTATGTTTATTGGAGTTGGCCGATGATCCTACCAGTACACAGTGTTTGTGTACTGATTCTGCACTTGCTTTTCTTTTTGTGAGTACAGGCAATCTTCCGGCGGCTGACACGCGACCTCACCTGTATTCCTAGTATCTCCAGACATCAAGGGTGAGCTGCTTCGATCAAGCTACCTTCGTCTCTTCATTTCAGTTATAGTCCACTTGTTCGGGCTTAGACTCTTTACATATTTTGGGGTTGCATCCCCGTATTTTTTAGACAGTTTTGGTAGAATGTTTTGGTAAGGTGACTTTCAGGTCCTAGGAAGGGATTTTCGCATGTTATTTTTAATAACATTGAGAATGTTATTGAATTACTAGTTTATTTTCTTGCACACTGGTGTTGAGCTATTAGAACGGTTCAGTTCGGGGTCTATGACGGTTCACTCACCAGGGGGTTGGGTGGGTGCCACTCTGGGTGGTCTGGGTCGTGACAAAGATAGTATCAGAGCCATAGGTTCATTGATTTCATCGTACCAAAACAGGTCTAGTAGAATCTTGCAGAACGGTGCGGAGACGTCCGTACTTTTCTTCCATAGGCTATAGGGCTTTAGGAAAACTATCTCATCTTTCTTCTTTCGTGCTATACCTTGAATCCAATTGGTATCTGGTGATACAATTTGGTATCTGTTACATCCTTTTGCACATGCAGGTGTATGCGGTCATACAAGTAATATAGAATTTTTAAGTCCAGATATCGTACCCACAGAGACTTGTCAATTAATTATTTACTAAATTAAATTAATTTTAATTATTTATTCAAATAGAAAAATCCAAATTATATTATGATTTAACTAAACTAAAAAGAAAAATAAACTAACTAATGAAAATTTAACCAAACGAAGAGTATATTTTTACGTAATCAATGAGATAAAATCAATCTAGGGCTATGGATTTTCTAGCAATTATGTTGAGTAATTACTTGAACTGATTTTGATTTTCTATCGGGTTACTAGTTGCGGGTTGATTTTAACCATGTTGAGCGTTTTGCCAACAACTCTAGGTCTCCTTGACTATTCCTAACGCTTATATTCCTATGGTCGTCGGTCGATAGTGATGGGCATGTGATTTATCTTCCGTATCAACTAAGCAAGGCTAACGGGTATATTTCTATCCACGTTAGCAAATCGTTCCCCTTTCCCTATAAGGTTCACAACCAAGCTCTACTTTTTCTTATTACGCATGCAAATTCTCTATTCCTAGTCCAATTTACGTGCCACAAATAGTATTTGTGTGGTGATCAAGCAAGAAAATAATTAAGCCCAAGAAAAAGTAAGTAACCGTATGAGCAGTAGCACGACGATAAATATCTTAACAAATCAATTAACCAACAATCATGAAGCTACCATAACCCTAGATGAGAATCTTAACTCCACATTGACATGGAGAAATTATAACAAATCATTCAAAGAAAAACATAAAAATAAGCAAATAATAGAGAAGAAAAGATAGAACCAATTTTCTCCAGCAGCGGCTCCTAGCTCGCCCTAGGTCAAAAGTTATGTAAAAACCATTCTTATGGACTATTTATAGATGTAGGAAAAAACCCCAAATAAAATAATTGAGTCCAAAATAAATTAGAAAACTAAATCTGATTGGTTTAGTGCAACGCTTGGCGAGCCGCCTTTGAATTTCGTCTCCTATCTTCATTAAATGCCACGTTGACAGATCTTCGTCAGTGAATTAAGAATTCAATTGAATTTCAATTCAATTTTAATTGATGCATATATATTATATTATAATATCTATTAAGCTGCCTGCTTGATTTTCTTATATGATTTCTCGTTTTTAATTCATTTTTGCTTCAAATCTTCTCATCTTTCAATCATTTTAATCCTACATATAAAAAATATGATATGAAGCACAAAGTAATATAATTAATACTCAAAAGACGATTAAAAGTACTAAAATATGAGGCAATTAATAACTAAATATGTGTATTTTTGGCCTCACATCAACACTCCACACTTAGATTCTTGTTCGTCCTCGAGCAAGCATTAAAGCTCATCTCACTAATTAAATCTAGGAACACCACCACTTTAGTTGATACAAACAACTAGGTCATACAATAACTCAAAACATCAAATACATTCCCCGATCATTATGCAAGATATACAAACAAACAACAAGCTTCTAACCTCGTAACCTCAAAGAAGGACTCTAACTCATCGAATTTAAGCTCGCTCACCTACTCCATCAAAGAAAGCTAATAACATCACCTATCTATTATGAAACAAGTTCCCTCACAAGAAGAAATAGTCCATACACTCAATTTAAAGAATCTAATATAAATTAAGGACTTATCATCAAAGCACAACTCTCGCACTCACAAAAGAATTCACATGTATGCACAAAGAACCATAGGCTTGCCCATTATGTACATCTCCACTAATTAAACATGCTCGAATAGAATCAAATAGGACTTTAATGGATTGTAATGTTGGCTAAGGGACGGGTAGGAATTATATAGTAGTGACTTACACTTCCCTAAGCACTTTGCAATTTTTTTTTTAACTTCATCACCCATTATTTTCTTCTTCTTTATTTTTTTCAGCCCTCTTTTCAATTTATTTTCACTAGTATTCTCATCCTATCAAGAACGCTTCAATCATTATTTTTTCTCAAGTAATTTTTCTTTCCTTTTTCTTTTTCATGACACATCTTTCAAAGAGGGTCTTTTCATCACAAGTAACTTTCAATGGTCACCTTTTACACTTTACCTTTCCTTTTCTTCAGATCTAACAATTATATCACAGTTTATGCTATAGTGCTCAAGGAAGCAGAATGCAAAAACTAGGGATTCAACAAAATCTATCAAGGCTACAATACGGCTACCAAATGAAAGGCTACAGGCTCAAAGGGGCTAACTAGTGGTAACAATATCTAAAAAGGCTAAAATTTACAAGACAAATCAAAGAAAACCTATTATCATCTTCTAAACATAGCAACACTTTTATTTCGCTTCAATAACATGCAGGGCAAGTTCTAGACTAAGATGCAAAACATGAAATATACAAGAAATCCTCACCACTCATGGCACAAGTATCAATAGAGATAGATCAATTCTACTTTTAAGACAGACAGAGTCATAGCGAACTATAAAATAAGAATAACCTATATACATAGTCACTATCCTGAGCCTAGGTGCCAAAAGATTTGCTATTTTATTAACACTCAAGAACTCACAGGAAAGTACTACTCAAGATCAGGCCTAAATTGCTAGTAGCAAACAAGTCAAAAGGTCTTTTCTTTTCTCACAAAAAAATAAAAATAAAAATAAAAACTACTCCTAAAAATAAAAACTACTTGATTCAAAGGGCTCCCCCTCGGAAAAGAACCGAAAATAAAAACCAAGGGGTGGGCGAAGTATGCCTCTACTAAAAACCTAAAAAGCTAAAAACTATCCTAACTAAAGAATAAAAGAAAATCTTTTTGTATTTTGACCTTTTTTCATCTAACTTATAGCCAAAACAAACTCAACTTATGGCATACATCACCCTTAACAAACATCGGAAGATATCCCACCCCACACTTAAAGTCATGCTTTGTCCCAAAACAATAAATAAGATAAAAATTGGGTTAGAGATACTCCCTGAGGCCCTCTACGGCCTAGCTAGCAGCATGTTTCTTTATAATGAACCAAAGGGGCGAATGGCCCCAAACTTAAACTTCATTATGTGCGTTATTCTCACTTTTGCACACCTCCTCAACATTGACATCAATCAAAAGAGAATGGTTGAAAGGTTGGAATTCCTCTTTTTGCTCCCCAAGTTGGCCAGTATCATTACAAATTCCATATGCAGCCTTTATTTTTGTAAGTTCGGCCTTAAACCTTTCCAGGGATTTCATGCTTTCCTCAGTCTGCTTTTGAGTCAGTGCGGTGTGCTCTTGTATCAAATCACTCGTTCGAGCATGACGTTCTACATCCTCTACTTCATTACCCCTATCAACATCATAAACAACAGAAGAATCATAATAGGGTTCGGAGATGGGGAATAAGAGTAAGGACACTCATACCAATGACCATTTATACGACCAGATATATCACACAAATTTCCTGCAAAGAATTGGGTAAGTTCGCACAACCCTCTACCGGAAAAATTATGACACAATAAATTAAAGTGGAGTCCTCCACAATAAATACAAGAATTATCGGTAAATAAATACTCATCACTATACCAATTTTTATTTCAAGATGTCATGTTAAGAAGGGTAGCACAATATTTTTTTTTCTTTTAAAATAATTAAAAAAAAGATAAGAAAAAAATAAAAAATAAAACTTAAATAGATAAAAAGAAAAAATTTAATCTAGACAAATAATTAATTTCTAAGTCTCCGACAACGGCGCCAAAAACTTATTGCATCCTTTCGCACACGCAAGTGTACGCGGTCGTACAAGTAATATAGAATTTTAAGTCCAGATATCGTACCCACAGAGACTTGTCGATTAACTATTTACTAAATTAAATTAATTCTAATTATTTATTCAAGCAGAAAAATCTAAATTATATTATGATTTAACTAAACTAAAAAGAAAAATAAACTAACTAATGAACAGTTAACCAAACGAAGAGTATATTTTCACGTAATCAATGAGATGAAATCGATCTAGGCTATGGATTTGCTAGCAATTATGTTGAGTAATCACTTGAACTGATTCTAATTTTCTATCGGGTTACTAGTTGCGGGTTGATTTTAACCATGTTGAGCATTTTGCCAACAACTCTAGGTCTCCTCGACTATTCCTAACGCTTATATTCCTATGGTCGTCGGTCGATAGTGAAGGGCATGTGATTTCTCTTCCGTATCAACTAAGCAAGGCTAACGGGTATATTCCTATCCACGTTAGCAAATCGTTCCCCTTTCCCTATAAGGTTCACAACTAAGCTCTACTTTTTCTTATTACGCACACAAATTCTCTATTCCTAGTCCAATTTACGTGCCACAAATAGTGTTTGTGTGGTGATCAAGCAAACAAATAATTAAGCCCAAGAAAAAGTAAGTAACCATACGAGCCATAGCACGATCATAAATATCTTAACAAATCAATTAAAGTTTATACACCAACAATCATGAAGCTACCATAATCCTAGATGAGAAGTTTAACTCCACATAGACATGGAGAAATTACAACAAATCATTCAAAGAAAAATATAAAAATAAGCAAATAATAGAGAAGAAAAGATAGAATCAATTTTCTCCGGCCTCCACGGCGGCTCCTAGCTCTCCCTAGGTCAAAAGTTATGTAAACATCATTCTTATAGACTATTATAGATGTAGGAAAAATCCCCAAATAAAATAACTAAGTCCAAAATAAATCGGAAAACCAAAATCTGATTGGTTTGGTGCAAAGCTTGGCCAGTCGCCTTTTAATTTTGTCTCCTATCTTCATTAAATGCCACGTTGACAGATCTTCGTCAGTGAATTAAGAATTCAATTGAGTTTCAATTCAATTTGAATTGATGCATATATATTATTATAATAACTCTCTTCCATTAAGCTGTCTGCTTGATTTTCTTATATGATTTCTCGTTTCTAATTCGTTTTTGCTCCAATGCTTCTCATCTTTCAATAATTTAAATCCAACATATAAAAAATATGATATTAAGCACAAAGTAATATAATTAATACTCAAAAGACAATTAAAAGTACTAAAATGTGAGGCAATTAATAACTAAATATGTGTATTTTTGGCCTCACATCAGTATATGACTTTGTTTACTCTTCTGTCCATGGATGGTTAACACAAGGAATAACGGAGCAAGAGCAGCGGTCCCAGTAGCGGGCCCGGCTATCAGAGAGTAAGGGGTAGGGGCAGGGGCAGGGGTCGAGGTAGAGCAACACCCGCCAGGGGTGAGCTCAAGTAGCTGCAGGAGCACGTGAGGCGACCCCTCCCCCACCCCAGGATCATGTGGAAGAGAAAGTCAAGGTTGTTGTTTAGAAGGGTGTAGAGTAGGCGTAGACTGCATCGGCTGGAGGTGCATGCCTTCCCCCTATCACACCCGAAGTATTTCAGCAAATGTGGTCCTTTCCTAATGGGCTAGTTGGTGCGGGAGTCACCCCCACAAATATTGCAGATCAGGTTTTGGGTACTCAGCCAATAGTTACTACAGCTCCTATAATGGATGCGGCATTGGGCACAGATGACTTTTTTAGACCAATGCTAGGTCCGGTAATAACTGGGAATGAGCATGAGATGCTGACTAAGTTTCTCAAGCTTAAACCTACTACGTTTTAGGGTACTGATAAGAAAGATGCTTATGAGTTCATATTGGACTGTTATGAGAGGCTTCACAAGATGGGCATTGTGCAACAGCATGGGGTTGAGTTTTTCACTTATCAGTTGCAGGGTGATGCTAAGAAATGGTGGAGGTCTCATATGGCATATCGGTCATCTGATTTGCCCCCACTGACTTGGGAGCAGTTCCATGCTCTCTTCTTAGAGAAGTATGTGCCTCGTACTTTGAGAGATCGCAAAAATGATGAGTTCCTGACTCTAGAATAGGGTAACATGTCAGTCTATGCTTATGACGCAAAGTTTCATGCCTTGTATCATTTTGCTACATAGTTGTTGGGTTCTGAGGAGGAGCGGATTTGGTTATTTGTGAAGGGCTTGAACACAGACTTACATGTGTTATCTGTGCACATGACTTCAGTAGGGAAGGTCTTCAATGAGGTAACTGATTATGTTAAGAAGTTAGAAGGGGTCAAGCAGGTTGGGAAAGCTAAAGTGTTAGCCAAGAGTCCTCGAAATAATGGAAACTTCAGTGGCTCGCACTCTAAGGGTCACCATCAGTAGGTGTACTCTGCCCATCCTATTCAGTTAGGTTTTCCAGCTTCTACAGGTGGTTGTTTGGGAGATAATCAGTAGTTTTCAGCTCCTCGGGGTCAAGGAGCTTCTCACACATCTACTAGCAGACCTTCACTTGATCATGGTTGTTTCAATTATGGTTATCTGGGACACTTCAAGAGGGAGTGCCCTCACAGACAGACTGGTAATCAGGCTCAACAATAGTCTAAGGTGGTGGTACTAGTAGGTAGAGGTGGCCATACTAGAGGTCGTCCACAGGGTGGGCAAACTAACTTTTAGAGAGACTGAGGAGACAGGGGGAACAACAGCATGGGCAGAGGTGTAGTGCAACCAGCCAAGGAAGTAGCTTGGATTGATGACCGGGCTCAGTGTTATACTTTTCCAAGGAGGTCTGAGGCAGAGGCATCAGATACATTGATCACAGGTACAATTCTTTTCTGTGATTTGATTTCTTTGGTACTTTTTGACCCAGGTTCTACCTACTCTTATGTGTCTGTGAATTTTTCTATGGGGCTTGACTTGATTTGTGATATCTTTGATTCCCCTATCCATGTTTCCACCCTGTCCAGAGAGTCTGTGATTGTAACTCATGTTTATCATGCTTGTTCTGTAATTTTTGTGAGGTTGCATAATAGGGTAGACTTAGTAATTCTAGATATATTAGACTTCGATGTAATTTTGGGCATGACCTGGTTATCCTCTTATCATGCTATACTTAATTGTAACACTAAGACTGTGGCTCTAGAGATTTTGGGTAAGGATAGGCTAGAGTGGGAAGGTGTGTACAGGCCTAAGCAAGTTAAGATCATATTTTTTGTTTGGGCTAGAAAGCTAGTGGGGAGAGCGTGTTTAGCTTTTTTGGCTCATCTCCAGGATGATAGTGTGGAGTCCCCATCTATTGAGTTAGTTCTGGTCATTTCAGAGTTTCAGGAGATGTTTTCGGCGAATTTGCCTGGTATGCCTCCGGATAGGGATATTGATTTCTGTATTGACTTGGAGCCGGGCACTCGCCCAATTTCCATTCCTCCATATCATATGGCCCCGACAGAGTTAAGGGGACTTAAGACTCAGTTTTAGGAACTCTTAGATAATGGATTTATCCATCTCAGTGCTTCACCTTGGGGTGCTCCGGTCTTGTTTAAAAAGAAAAAGGATGGTAGTATATGTATATGCATAGATTACAGGCAGTTGAACAAGGTGACCATCCGGAATAAGTACCCTTTAACCCATATAGATTATTTGGTTGAACAGTTACAGGGTGCATCTGTGTTCTCAAAAATTGACTTGAGGTCAGGGTATTATCAGTTGAAGATTAGCCCCGAGGACATTCCTAAGACTACTTTTTGGACTCGGTATGGGCATTATGAGTTCTTAGTGATGTCGTTTGGGTTGACTAATGCGTCGGCGACATTCATGAGTTTGATGAATGGCGTATTTAAATCTTATTTGGACTCATTCGTCATTATTTTTATTGATGATATTTTGATCTACTCTAAGAGTAGGGAAGAGCGTGCTAAACATCTTTGTATTGTGTTGGACATATTTAAACACCAAAAGCATTATGTGAAGTTCTCCAAGTGTGAATTTTTGTTGACTTCAATTGCCTTCTTGGGGCATGTAGTGTCAAAAAAAGGGGTGATGGTGGATCCCCAGAAGATTAAGGCAGTCAAGAATTGGGCCCGGCCTTGCTTTGTGACTAAGGTGAGGAGTTTTGTAGGACTTGCAAGTAACTACCATAGATTTGTCAAGGACTTTACATATATTGCTACTCACTTGACAAGGTTGTCTCAGAAGGAGGTACTGTTTGTATGGTCAAACAAGTGTGAGGAGAGATTCCAAAAGCTCAAGACACTCCTTACCACGACTCCCATCCTTTCATTGCCGGTGGAAGGTAAGGATTTTATTGTTTATTGTGATGCTTCACATTCGGGTTTGGGTGTTGTGTTGATGCAGGACAAGAATGTGATAGCCTATGCATCCCAGTAGTTGAAAGTTCATGATAGAAATTATCCAACGCACGACTTAGAGTTGGCAGTGGTGGTGTTTGCACTCAAGATTTGGAGACACTATTTCTATAGTATCAAGTGTGAGGTGTTCACTGATCATCACATTCTGCAGCATGTCTTTACTCAGAAGGACTTGAATCTGAGGCAAAGAAGGTGGATGGAGTTGTTAAAGGACTATGATGTGACTATTCAGTACCATCTGGGAATGCTAATATGGTGGTAGACGCATTGAGCTGGAAGAAAGTTAGCATGGGTAGTTTGGCTTGTTGGGGGTGTCCAAAAGACTATTTGCAAGGGAGATTCAAGCATTGGAATCCAAGTTCATGCATCTGGGTATCTCAGAACCAGGTGGAGTGTTGGCTAGTATTGAGGTCAAATCCACCTTCATAGAAGACATAAGGGCCAAACAGATTCAGGATTCGCAGTTGAGCAAGCTTCAAAGCAAGGTAATATCTGAAGAGTCCGGGGATACTGCATTGGACGCTGGCGGGGTATTGAATCTCAAAAGAAGGATTTGTGTACCTCGAGTTGATGAAATCATTCAGAAAGTGTTGGTAGAGGCTCTTGGCTCACGGTATTTGATTCATTCGGGTGTAACAAAGATGTACAGGGATTTGAGGCAGATTTACTGGTGCCCGAGATAAAAACGGACATAGCTGATTTTGTGTCCAAATGTCAGAATTTCCAGTAGGTAAAGTATGAGCACCAAAGACCTGTAGGACTACTTCAAAGGAATCTCATTCCATAGTGGAAGTGGGAAAGTATAGCCATGGACTTCGTGGTGGGTCTTCCCAAGACTTTGGGAAAGTATGACTCTATTTGGGTCATTATGGACAGGCTGACCAAGTCACCTCATTTTATTCCGATCAGGGTGCACTATAATTCGCAGCAATTGGCTAAGAATTATGTGAAAAAGATCATGGGATTGCACGGGGTACCACTGTCCATTATTTCAGACAGGGGTATGCAGTTTACCTCTAAGTTTTGGGGTAAGTTACATGAAGAGTTGGGCACTCAACTCACCTTCAGTACAGCCTTTCATCCTCAAATTGATGGTCAGTCAGAGAGGATGATCCAGGTATTGGAGGACATGCTGAGAGCATGTGTGATTGACTTCGGAGGCCATACGGACCAGTTTCTACCATTGTGTAAGTTCTCATACAACAATAGCTACCACTCCAGTATCGACATTGCACCATTTGAGGCATTGTATGGGAGGAGTTTTAGGTCACCTATAGGGTGGTTTGATGAGGGTGATGTAAAGCCTTTGGGCGTGGACTTGGTGAGGGAGGCACAAGAAAAGGTAAGAGGCATTCAGACCAAGTTGTTAGCAGCCCAAAGCATGCAGAAAGAATATGCAGATCGCAAGGTAAGGGACATGGATTTTCAGATTGGTTAACAAGTGCTATTGAATATGTCACTAATGAAGGTATTTATGCATTTTGGTAAGAAGGGCAAGCTCAGCCCTCGGTTCATCAGACCGTTTGATGTTCTTGAGATTATAGGGCCAGGGGCTTACAAGTTAGCACTGCCACCCAGTTTGTCAGGTGTACATCCGGTATTCCATGTATCCATGCTAAAGTAATACCATGGGGACTACATCATCAAGTGAGATGAGGTGTTATTTGATAAGGATCTGCGCTATGAAGAGGAACCGATTGTGATTCTTGATCGAGATGTCCAAAAATTGAGGACAAAGATAATCAGCATTGTAAATGTTCAATGGAAGCATCTTCTAGTTCAATAAGCCACTTGGTAAACCGAGAAGGACATGCGGGACAATTACCCTCACTTATTTGAGGATTCAGGTATTACACTTCCCTTTCTTTATTTTCATAATTTCAAGTTGGATAATGCAGGGATTAATGATGGGTAAATTGGTATCTGTTGTAACAATCAGGTTCGTTGTTATGGGTAAACATTTCATGCCAAGTTTTAAGTCAAAAAACCTCTAGGTTTGGAAGTTAAAAATTCTGGGCTAAGCTAGTCTCGGCCGATTTTGGAGCAAGGTATGGCCTAGGGCAATCTGGGTAAGGTGTCTTGATTTGAGCTAGGTTTTCGTGTATCTAAGGTATAAAGAAGTCCAGGGGACTTTTCAAAATCAAATTCGGGTAAGTAGAACTCCCGGTATCGTGGTTGACTTGAAGGGGTTATTCCAAAACATCAAGAAAATGAGTGTGTTGTAAAATGGTCCCTTTTGAGAAGATGTACGATTTTTTGTCCTGTGTCAACCACCGTAGCAGTTGACACACTTTCATAGCGACCTTCGCTATAGTAGAGAAATACTGTTATAGCAGAAGTCAACATCGATCAGCCTCTGCCATAGCGGTGGACTCCACTACGGTGGTACCTCTATAGCGGAGTAGACTGCTATAGAAGAGTGTGATGGGATTTAATGCAAAAACTTCCCCAAAATAGTCAATTTTTCATCAAGAAGTTTTGGGAGAAGGGCAAGGCGATTTTGGGCGATTTTCATCGGTTTTCCCCCATTTTTCATCCTAAAGGTAAGAATTCTACTCTCCAAACTTTGTACAATCTTTCCTACGCTATAGAATTACTAGAGGTAGACTTGGCGAAAGGTTTGGAATGACCTAGGATTGAAGAATCTGGGGGAAAAGGGGGATTCAAAGGTTTAGAAGTTCTTAGGTGTTGTTAATTCCACTAGATTATGATCATGTGACCTTAATTCTCTAAATGTATCCATGAAAAATTGTAGGAATAGGTGAATTAATGGTGGGAAATACCGGGAAAGGGGTGGAATGATCATGGTTGGCCCGGGGTTTGGGATTTTGCATAATCTGGGTAATTAGTAGGCCATAAAGATTGAATTTGGTTATTGTGTATTGTTTTACACCAAGAACTGGCAAGAACTTCGGGGAACGGGAAAGCTACAGTTGAGTAGAGCTTGGAATATTTCAAGGTAGGTGATGCTATTGATTTTTTAATATGCATTATGTGTCCATATACTATTTCGTAGTAGTGTATGAGTTGCATGTTTATGAAATAAATTTTGAATGTCTAGTTGTCGGGTAATCAGTCTTGTGGAATGAAATTTTTTATTTGCTTGTTGGTCTTACAAGTATGTTTGTTCATTGGTTGTGATTGATTAGACTTGTTATGACATTCGATTAGCTCGGGTACCATGGTTGGTACGGGAATTACTAACAGTTGGCTCGGGTACCATGCCTGGTATGGGTATACTAATGGTTGGCTCAAGTACCACTCTAGGTATGGGAATTCTAATGGTTGGATTGGGTACAACTCCAGGTAGGGGTTGTTTTAATTGTATTGTTGTGTTTTTTTGATGGTTCCATGAGTGGAGTGGGTTGTATTTCTTAACTGTAAATATTTCATATGGTCCATGAGAGGCCAGGTGATTTTATGTTAACATGAGGTTAGTCTTAAAGTAGACCGGGATTGCATGTCTATTACTTAAGTGATGTTAGGGGGATGCTTGGTGGGTCCGGGTTATGTGAAAAAGGGTACATGTTGTTGTTTTTGGGTATGGTCAATGGTTGTTATTTGGTTCATGTGTTAAAACGCTAAAAAGAGGATTTAATATCTGGCTACTAATGAATTACTACATGTTTCCTGCACCTTACTATGTTATGGTTTACTGTTCATATTATATTTATTGGAGATGGCCGATGATCCTACCAGTACACAGTGTTTGTGTACTGATTCTGCACTTGCTTTTCTTTTTGTGAATACAGGCAATCTTTCGATGGCTGACACGAGGACCTCACCTGTAGTCCCAACGTTTCTAGACATCAAGGATGAGCTGCTTTGATCGAACTACCTTGGTCTATTCATTTCAGTTATAGCCTACTTGTTCGGGCATAGACTCTTTGCATATTTTAGGGTTGCATCCCTGTATTTTTAGACATTTTTGGTAGAATGTTTTGGTATGGTGACGTTCAGGTCCTAGGAAGGAATTTCTGCATGTTATTTTTAATAGCATTGAGAATGTTATTAAATTGCTAGTTTATTTTTTTATACATTGGTTTTGAGCTACTAGAACGGTTAAGTTTGGGGTTGTTGATGGTTCGCTCACCCGGAGGGTGGGTGGATGCCACTTAGGTGGTCTGGGTCATGACACTTTCAAAATATGCAACTGATTTGTGGATCATTTTAACCCTCACGTGACTTGCAGTTCCACATACGCTGGAACCTGCGGTCGTATGTGAGGACTTGTGGCATGCAGGTGCCAAGTCCCTCAGGCAGTTTGCAATCTTTACTTGTGGCTCCTCATGTATTGGCACCTGCTACCGCATGATCCAACTTGCGGCACGCAGGTGCCCAAATATTCTAGGCAGTGTTATGCATTGCTCCTGCATGCCACCTGCAAAACACAGGTGCCATCTTATGGCACACATGTCCAAAAGCATATCTCTTCCAGATTTCTTCTCTCCCAATCTTCTCTTGACTTGGTTTCCTTTTATAGTCTATTTGAGTTCAAATCCTCTTCTATCTTCATTTTACATGAATCCCTATATATAAGAGAATAGAAGCATAAATTCCTTGTAAAAGTATAAAATCGAGGTAATAATTCCTGATTAAGAGATAAATAAGTTGGTAAATTACCAGCTTATCAGTTTTCATCACCTTATTTAGTTTATTCCATATCTTAACGATGTAAGTACCTTGTGATGAAAGTGCCAAAACTCCTTTTCCATAATGCTCATGAAATCTTTATTGGTACTCAAGTGGTCTAGCAACCTAAAAGCCTTAGCTTGCCTTTTTGACACCCCAGATTAGAATTAGAAGTTCCACATTGGCAAAAACAAGAGAGATGTTGGATATATAAGTAAGAAGGCCTTATTCCCTAGTGACGTGTTTTAAAGTCGTATAGGCCTAGGACCTGAGTGGATAATATTACTAGTAGGTTGTGTCATTACAACCTTACTGGTGGTTCTACAATAGTGACACATATCAAGGAATGATTAAAGAATTGAGGTCTTTTGCTTTAACTTCAAGGTGTGGCCATATATTTATCCATGTAGGGTTGAAAAGAGATTTTTCAATTGTTCTATGGATATGGGAGTTTATCAAGGTATGGAATCTAGCCATTATTTTGAGAATTGTCAAACCAGTACTTGTCAATAGTGCACCAAAATCCTAACTTCAACATCTTATATCAGGATTCCCAGCCTATCATCATAGCTAAGGACAACATTAAAATCATATATAATGATCCATATGGTCTATATATTGGGTTCCAAATCTTTAATAGCCCTCCAATTGTCATTCCTATCATCAATAGAGTGAAGACTATATGCAGTAGTAAACATCAATGTTAGACTGACATTCTTCTTTTGAATGGAGCAACAGATATATTGAGAACTAGTACTTATAAGAGATAAACCACTTTTGTATGATACCAGACCAGTCAGATCCTCCCTCTATCATGTGATCCATAATTTCCAGAGAAACTTCACTGAGGAAAATCCTTCATGTTTAATTACCATATGCTCTACGATAGATAACAATACTATGTTCTCCCTCTTTATGACCTTTGACAGTTCCTTGTGCTTAAATTACTTTTTAAAACCCCTCACATTTCAGGATACTACTATCATGTGAATCTTTGGAAGGATTCAAGAGGTCTAACGCCTTCATGTTTGCTACTTTAACCTCTTTCTACCATATGTAAGGCAACTTAGAAGAATTATTAAAAGGTAGTTTAAAATAGGACTAAATTTTTTTTCTTCAACTTGGTCTACCTTTGAGGGAATAGAAACTAGATGCTTAGGCTTCTCATAAACCTATTTCAAACCCCTACTCTCCTCTGCTTGACTTACCACACCATCAACAGGTTGAGTTGGCTGGTCTGGCAACTTTTCTTGTATCTCCTTATTAAACCATATTTGTTTCACCATTTTAGATTATTTTTTTCTTGCTTAGGTTGGTTCTAATATGGGCCCTTAGGGGGTAAACTTTTACAAATATATCTAATTTGGAAACAAATTGGATAATATTATGGCCACCATTCACAGTAATCCATTGATAAAAGATGACTCTATTAGGATCCATTACCTCAACAGTTATGGGAAGGAGCACAATGACATTCATTTTAACCAGTATTCTAGCATAGAAGATTCTTTCCATTATGAATAAGAAATCATCAACACAAATAGGTATACCTAATTCACTTAAAATCCTACTTAGTGGATCAATACTCCTAAAATTCAAATCAAGACTTGGTAACATCACCCATAATGGTATTGTTTTTAAAATCGCTTTACTGATATTAAATTTATCTGTAACACCCCACCTGTTTGAATGTTTAAATTAATCCATACTTTAGAGGTAAGAATAAGAGTACTTAGTATATTAGGAAGGATGTTTTATAAGGAATTTTAATTGGTCAATGGTCATAAAGTAAGTTTTGAAGTCAAGAAAGTTGTAAAATAAAAGTCAGCAAAAGTTATTGTGAGTTATTCTAATAAATTCTTTGAAATTTGAGCAAAATATTTCATAGCTTTTCTCCCAGTCTATAGGGATTTATAGGGATCCCGACCTACCAAATCTAAGGTCTACAAGTCTTGTTTCTAATGCACAAAATCATTCGGTAATAAGACTTCAAAATACAGGGATATTCATATTTTTGTGAGACTGCACAAGCAGACATGTGAAGTGGGCCCAAGGTTGGTAGAAAATTATATATAATCACTTTTCCATCAGTTCTTCTTCATTTTTTTCACATTCCCACCTCAGAAAAATCAGAGAAAAATCCCAAAATACTCCATAGATCCATGTGATCTTATCTTGGAAGCTTCATGAAAGTTGATGTACATTGTGAGCTCGTCATTTTGGTATAGTTAAACCCCATAAAATATGTAATATAGATTCAAGGGTGTTATGGAAGCAGAGTATTAGCCCTATAGGGTAATCTTGGTGCTGTCTTGAGAGTGTATAGCAAGGTAAGAATGTTCTTTTGTTAGTTTATAGCTACTTTAGAACTTGGGAAGTATTTATGGTGAAAATTTGTATCTTTTGTTAGTTTTTCATGGTACCTTATATTCTTGTGTGTTGATTGAGATCCTGTCATGTTGTATTATCATGGGTGTAGGGAAGAAGTCAATAGACTACTTGAAATCATCAAAAAAGGTATTTTAAGGCTATTTCTTTCTTTCGACATGTTTCCTTAAAAGATTAGGAGCAAAATAACAAGATTGTAATTGTTGATTTACTCGTAGCTAGGATTTCTTGTAGTTGGCTGCTTGAGTTGTTATATTCATCCCTTGTTGGGATTCTTATTCTGTTGGTACCGGCCCTATCTTAGACATGGCTTAAGGAGTATTTCTATATGTCGCTTATAGTTAAATTGCTCGCTTTTGGGCTATTAAATTGTTTATTGTTGCCCTCGATTTTATTGTGGTTAGTTGCAGAAATGTGACTTTTGCCTATGGAGCTATGTACATGTTTCCTAAGGGTATATTTACATAAGCAAGAGCCTACGGGTTATTTTGATTGCCTTCGGGGCTAATAGGAAGTCAATGGGCTATTATGGTTACCTATGGGGTTATATTAAGACATGTTCACTTACGAGCTGCTTGATTGCCTAAGAAGGATACATGTTGATTCCTATGGGGCTATGTTGATGCCTAAGAGGCCTAGAGGTTAATGCCTATAGGGCTATATTGATACTTCTAGAGCTATACTAATTGCCTACAGGGCCAGATTATGATAGTAGGGGTATATAGATTGACTTATACCTGCAAAGCTTATCGGGGCTTGAGTAGGTTATTTGATTATTTTTGTACCTTACAAGCTTATGGGGGCTCAATTAGGTAGTTGACTGAATATTATGGACATTCTAAGATTCAGGAGCAGGTAGGTGCTCAAGTTATCTTTGACTCTATGATCTTGTTGCCTTCAACACTTTATGATTTCTGTGCACTTATTATATTGCCTTACATGTTTGATACATTATCTCGTACTAATGCCCCATTTCCTAGGGGCACTGTGTTTATGCTTGCAGGTCCTTCCAAATGACCAAATGGACTTTCTCAGTAGCACGATTGAGATCCAGCAGGTTGGCTAGCCCCTTTCTATTGAAGTTGCTAGAGTTTTTGAGGTTTATTAGCTTTTGTTGTATATAACTTTTGGGTAGGGTGAGGCCCTATTCCGACCCTGTTGTTTTACTCTTAAAGTCTTGCAAACTTTGGGTTATATAGATGAGCATTTTCAACTACTATGGCCTCGTTATTTTGTTCTTTTAGCATAACGTCTTATTGTCCCTTATTATATATGAATATATATTCTCACTTTATATGTTCCTATACAACATGTTGGCCTTGACAGGCCGTGCAGGATTTAATTTCTATTTTATAAGAATTGTTGGGGTTTGTAGAGGTTATTAGTGGTTTGTTGGCAGGGGCCTTGATGACTGAGGGCTTATTTTTAAGCCGAGATATACTTGTTTATTTTCTTAATTTTATGGCAGGTATTCTACCTGTAGCGTAGTTGTCCAGCAAAGGTCAACTGAGGTCTAGGTTATCATTAGGTGCCATTTACATCCCTAAGTTAGGGAATGAAAAACTTGGTAACAAAGCTAAGATCATCAAAGATGTAACACCCTGAAATTTGATCCAGCTTTCAAACTCAGAAACTTGCAGAAATTTTGAACTTCCAGGGATCACGGGTCAAGTCCATGAGCCATGGATGGTTCCAAAAGTCGAGGAAGGGACTCGTGATTTCAGTCTTACAGACCACCCTCAGTTCTAAGAACCACGAGTCAGTTTCACAATTCGTGGATGTTTCCATGGGTCATGGAACCAACCTTTGGAAATCAGACAGAGAGTGGTCAAATTCCCAGAAACCATAGGAGGTTTCTATGACTCATGGAAGTTTCCACGAGCTGTATATTAACTCATGGGATCGATTCTATAGCCTGGTGAGTTGGACAAGAACCACGAGTTGAAACCACGAGCCATGGTTCAGTCTATGACTCGTGGAATCCATCTGTGATTCCTGAAGCCGACTTTTTAATAGCTTTGTCTAAATTAAATCTTAGGGGTATTTTTGTAATTACCCACCCTTTTAACTCCTAAATGAGGTTGTTTTGGGAAATTCCAGAAGGGTGTTAACTTCACTTAGCCTAAATTCCTTTCCTTAAGCTCTCATTCAATCCAAAAGAGGAAAAATGGTCTTCTTCACTCAAGCTCCAACCTCCCATCTAAGGATTCATCTTTAAGCGTCTATTCTCCTCATATAAAGTTTAGAAAGCTTCAATTCAGGTATGTGGGTATTCAATAAGGGATTCTTTCACCTCTATGCCCAAAACCTCCAAATTCTATATTAATTTTATGAACTTTCAAATTACGGTTCTTACCCAATTCTTATGGGCTTTGCTATAAATTGTTTTCTCATGATTCTACTATGAAATAACTATTAAATTGCATGATTTTTTCACGGGTTTTTACATGTGAACTCCTACTTCATGAATTGAAGGCTGATTATAGCAAATTTTGCATGCATGAATTAATTCAAGTAAATTGGGGTATTTGATAGCATGATTTCATGAATTTCAAGCAAGTGCATGCCTAGTTCCTATATTTTATGAAATTATATGTTATTATGAAATTGAACTAGGTCCATCCAATTTTTCATGTTATGAATTATTATTCAAGACAAGACACCCGATGTGCCATTAATGCTCATGAATCATTTTCTAAACTAAGGTTCGTGAGTAGCATAAAGATCCAGGTTATGAATATATTTATGAACAAGCTTTGACATCTAGATATGTCACATGAATGTGAGCTTCATGTTATATTTTGGGATTAGTATTTACCACCGAGTTGGACTGGGTGAGAGTACCCTTAGTCCCAAAACTACGTGCCTTACTACGTGCCACTATTGGTTAAGAGAAACTCCCATATGACTATTTTCAAGATATGAAGTTATATGATACTCTATTTCGAATCTTGACTTTACTTCATGTTTTATGTCTTATATATTGATATTTACTTATGTTATATCTCTATATAAACGAGCCCATTTTAAGCATGTTTTAAGTATGTTTTTATCATGATCATGCATATCTCACATATTCAGTTCATCATATAGTACTGACGCATATTTTATGCTCCATCCTCTTGATGATGCAGACTTAGGTTCCCTCCCTCATGCACATGGCTAGAGACCGCAGGCCATTCCAGTCAGTGTTGGTGAGTCCTCATTGTTGGAGGGCTAGTTATGATCTTAGTTATATTATTATTCATTTACTTTCGTACTTTGAGTTAGCTAAGGTCTTGTCCTAGCAACTCTCTATGTCATGTGTAGAGGCTTTTCAGACATAGATAATATTCGAGTCTCTTTTGGATAATGTTTCATTTTGACTTTATCACATACGAATTGGGTTGCCTAGCTTCTATTTATGATTCTGCTATGTTATCTTATAAACACCTGAGTTATGCTATGACCAAGGGTTAGCTCACGGCACTTGCAGTCCCGGGTCCTGTGTTATATCTGGGGGTAGCCTTGGGGCATGACAAACTTGGTATCAGAGCCTCAGATTCAAGAGTCCTAGGGTGTCTGAAAGTTGTATCGAGTAGAGTCTCTTTCATGTGTATAAATCATGCCACACCTATGAGAGAGAAGCTATGATGTGTCTTAGGAAAAACATCACTTCTTTCTTGATCTATATCATGCGATAGAGTTTAACTCTATTAACCCTCTAATCCATTCTTTATGTGTTTTAGATTATTCCTCCTTGCCATGCTATGCCTTACTGGGAAATACCCGAAATGCTAATCCTCTGATTCCAGACCCCGAGGTCACAAATTGGAGTTTAGAAATGCTATTCATATGCTAGCCCAGACTATGGAGGCTCAGGCTAATTAGCAGGCTCTTATCCCTGCCCACCCTCAAGGTGGAGTTATAGCCTGAGTTTGAGATTTCATTCGCATGAACCCACCTGACATCTGGGGTTCGAAAGGTAGTGAGGATCCATAAAATTTCTTGGATGAGGTAAAGAAGATCTTTGGTGTGATGCAAGTGAGTGGTGTTAATTGTATTGAGCTAGCCTACTATAAACTCAAGGATGTGGCTCATATTTGGTTCAGTCAATGCAAAGATGCTAGCGATCGGGATGTGATCCCTATGATGTGGGAATGTTGTTAGAGGGCATTTCTTAATCGGTTCTTCCTGAGGGAGTTGAGGCAAGCTAAGGTCGAAGATTTTGTGAATTTGAGGCAAGGTTCCATGATAGTTCAAGAGTATGGATTGAAGTTCACCCAGCTTTGTAGGTATGCCCTTTCCATGGTGGCTGACCCATGGGATGAGATGAGTAAGTATGTTTACGGAGTGTCAGACTTGGTTAAGAAGGAGTGTAGGTCTGCGATGCTTTTAGGTGACATAGATATTTCTTGACTTATGACTCATACCTAACAGATCAAGAGAGACAAGTTTAGGGAGAAGGCAAGGGATAACAAGAGGGTTAGGTCAGAGAGCATAAGTTTTGGCCATCAGAAGTTCGGTGGTGGACATTTCTCTTTGTTCCAGAAGAAATCATCAGGCCCCATTCATTCTTTAGCTAGTGCTCCTACCCAGGACCCCAGGCCTCACTATGATTAGATTGGTAGATGATCTAGTTCCTATTTGGATCTTAGGATAGTTTTGAAAAGGGATATTCCCACCCTATTTCTAACAAGTGTGCGAAGAATCACCCGGGAGAGTGTCACTATGGCACAGGTGCATGCTTTGGGTGTGGACAGGCTGGACACATGATTAAGGATGGCCCTTCAGATAAGAAGGGATATGGAGGTAGTAGGACTCAGTATGCTCCAACATCCCCAGTAAGTTGACCAGCCCAGCAGAGCGCTGCTTCTAGTTCTGGTGGTCAGCACTAGAATCGCCTTTATGCCATGTCCTCTCTTTAGGACCAAGAGAATTCACCGGACATTGTTTCTGGTATGTTGAAAGTCTTCTCTCTCAATGTGTATGCTTTATTGGATTTGGGTGCCTCCTTATCTTTTGTGACTCCTTATATTGCTTGCAAGTTTGAAATTTGCTCTGAAAACCTCTTAGAACCCTTTTGTGTTTCTACTCCTGTTGGTGAGTCAGTCCTAGCCAAAAGAATCTACCAAAATTGCCCTATATCAGTCCTTCATAGAGTTACTTCAGCGGATGTAGTAGAGTTGGAGATGACTGATTTTGATGTTATTCTTGGGATTGATTGGTTATATGCATGTTATGCCTCGGTTGATTGTCGTACTTGAGTCATCAGTTTCAAGTTCTCAAATGAACCTATTTAGAGTGGCAAGGTGGCCCTTTATCCTCGAAGGGTCATTTCATATCTTATCTTAAGGCTAGGAAGATGATTTCTAAGGGTTATGTTTATTATATAGTTTGAGTTTTGGACACAGAGTTTGAAACCCCCTCTCTCCAGTCAGTTTCTGTTGTGAATGAATTTCCAGAAGTGTTTCCCAAGGATTTGCCTGGAGTCTCTCCCGATCAGGAGATCAACTTTGGGATAGATCTTTTTCAAGATATGAATCCTATCTCCATTCCTTCTTATAGAATGGCTCATGTAGAGCTTAAGGAATTGAAGGACAAGTTGAAAGAACTTCTTTATAAAGGTTTCATTCGACCCAACATCTCTCCATGGGGTTCTCTAGTTTTATTTGTGTGAAAGAAAGATGGTTCCCTCAGAATGCGTATCGACTACCTTCAATTGAACAAAGTCACAATCAAGAATAAGTATCCCATACCTAGGTTTGATGAATTATTTGATTAGCTTCAGGGTGCCAGTTACTTCTCTAAGATAGACCTTACATCTGGTTATCATCAACTTCATGTTCGAGAGTGTGACATTCTGAAGCCAGCCTTCAGTACTTGGTATGGTCATTATGAATTCGTGGTCATGTCTTTTGATCTAACGAATGCTCCTGCAACTTTTAACTTTTATGAATTTAATGAACCGTGTGTTCAAATACTATTTGGATATGTTTGTGATTATATTCTTATCTATTCTCAGAGTGAGGAGGAGCATGCGAACCATTTGAGAGTGGTGTTGCAAACTCTCAAGGAGAAGTAGTTATTTGCTAAGTTTAGAAAGTGTGACTTTTGGATGAAGTATGTTGCTTTTCTGGGTCATATTATGACTAGGGAGGATATTCGAGTTGATTCTCAAAAGATCAGGGCAGTAAAAAACTGGGCTAGACCCACTTCCCTGTATGATATTAAAAGTTTTTTAGGTTTGGCTGGTTACTACAGGAGATTTATGGAAGGATTTTCTTCCATTGTTGCCCCATTGACTCGGTTGACTCAGAAGAAAGTTAAATTTTAGTGGTCGGATCTATATGAAAAGAACTTTCAAGAATTGAAGACTAGATTGACCACAGCTGTAGTGTTGGCTCTACCCGAGGGCCTAGATGACTTTGTGATGTATTGTGATGATTCTAGGATTGGTTTGAGTTGTGTGTTGATGTAGCATGGTAAGGTGATTGCTTATACTTCGAGACAACTTAAGATTCATGAGAAGAACTACCCTACTCATGATTTTGAGTTTGTGCCGTGGTTTTTTCTTTGAAGATTTGGAGACACCACTTATATGGTGTTCATGTGGATGTATTCACCGATCATAAGAGTCTTCAGTATGTGTTCACTTAAAAGGAACTGAATCTTCATCAAAGAAGATGGCTTGAGCTTCTTAAAGATTATGATATGAGCACGCTTTACCATTCGGGTAAGGCCAATGTCATGGTGGATGCACTTAGTAGGTTGTCCATGGGTAGTGTTTCTTCGATTGATGATGGAAAGAAGGAATTGTCCAAGGATGTTCATCTACTTGCTCGACTAGGAGTTTGCCTTATAGATTCGATAGAAGGTGGTGTTATTGTTCAAAATAGTTCTGAATCATCTTTGGCAGCTGAAGTGAAAGAAAAGCAAGACAGTGATCCTATTTTGCACCATTTGAAGGGTGCAGTCTATCAGCAAAGGGTAGAGGTCTTCTCTAAAGGGAGACATGGTGTTCTTCGATATCAGGGTTGATTGTGTATTCTTGAAATAGATGGGTTGAAGTGGATTTTGATAGAGGCTCATAGCTCCAGGTATTTTCTTCACCCAGGTGCAACCAAGATGTACCGTAACCTATAATGGCATGAAGAGGGACATTGCAGGTTTTGTGGCCAAGTGTCCCAACTGTCAACAAGTGAAGATAGAGCATCAGCGACTGGGTGATATGACTCAGGATATTGATCTTCCTACTTGTAAGTGGGAAGCGATCAATATAAACTTCATTATTGATTTGCCTCGTACTCGTAGGCAACATAATTCTATTTAGGTGATTGTTGACCGAATGACTAAGTCATCCCACTTTTTGGCTATTAAGACTACAGATTCAGCAGATAATTATGCCAGACTGTACATTCGAGAGATAGTTAGATTGCATGGTGTCCATTGTCTATCATTTCAGATAGGGGTACTCAGTTTACATCCCAGTTTTGAAAGTCATTTCAGAAAGGTCTTGGTACCCAGGTTAAGCTTAGAACAACTTTTCACCCACAGATGGATGGTCAGGCAGAGCGTACTATTCAAATTTTGGAGGATGTGTTAAGCTATTGTCTGATTGATTTCAATGGTAATTGGGATGATCACTTACCTCTTATCGAGTTTGCCTATAATAACAGATTCCATTCTAGCATTCAGATGGCTCCTTATAAGGCACTTTATAGGCGAAGGTGTAGATCTCCTATTAGTTTGTTTGAGGTAGGTGAGGCAACTTTGATTGGTCCAGATTTGGTTCATGAGACTATGGAGAAGGTTCAACTTATTAGGGAAAGGTTGAAGACCGCTCAGAGTCGACAGAAATCATATGCAAATGTGAGCAGAAGAGAGTTGGAATTTGAGGTTGATGATAAGGTATTTCTGAAAATGTCACCCATGAAGGGTATGATGAGGTTTTTCAAGAAAGGGAAGCTTAGTCCCCACTATGTAGGTACTTATCGAATTCTAAAGAGTGTTGGTATTGTTGCTTATGAGTTGGATTTGCCACCAGAATTAGAAGCAGTTCATCTGGTTTAGCATGTTTCCTTGTTGAAGAATTGTGTTAGTGATCCAACCTTGATTGTTCCTTTGGAGGTTGTGAGTGTGAAGGATAGACTCTCTTATAAGGAAGTTCCCATGGAGATTCTCGATTGTCAGGTTTAGTTGTTGAGAAACAAAGAAGTCGCTTCGGTGAACGTCCTTTGGAGGAATCAGCTAGTTGAGGGAGCTACTTGGGAAGCAGAAGCATCCATGAAAGCCAAGTACCCTCATCTCTTTTCTTCCAATTATGTTTCACCTTGAGGCATTAGTTTCCTCCTAAGTATGTCCCTCTGATTCTATTCCATCGCTTTCCCTCATGATCCTAGCATGCATTCATGTTTTCCGAAGTTAGTTTAATCATGTTATAAGTTGAAAAGCTTGGTTTTCATGTTTCTCCTTGAGATTTATGTTTTGTTGATTGGTTGGGCTATTTCCTTTCTAGTTTTCCTTGCTTAGTCTTCATTCAAGGATGAATGATCCCAAGGGGGATATATTGTAACACCCCGAAATTCGATCTAGCTTCCAAACTCAGAAACTTGCAGAACTTTTGAACTTCCAGGGATCACGGATCAAGTCCATGAGATGTGGATGGTTCCACGAGTCGTGGAAGGGACTCGTGATTTTAGTCCTACATACCACCCTCAGGTCTGAGAACTATGATTAAGTTTCATGGTTCATGGATGTTTCCACAGCTCGTGGAACAAACCCGTGAAAATGAGACAGAGAATGGTCAAATTCCCAGAAACCACGGGAGGTTTCTATGACTCATGGAAGTTTCCATGAGCTGTACTGTTAACTCATGGGATCTTTTCCGCAGCCTAGTGAGGTGGCCAGGAACCACAAGTTGAAACCATGAGACATGGTTTAGTCTATGACTCGTGGAATCTATCCGTGATCCTTGAAGCTGACTTTTTAACAGTTTTTTCTAAATTAAATTATAGGGGTATTTTTTTAATCACCTACCCTTTTAACCCCTAAATGGAGTTGTTTTGGGCAATTCTAGAAGGGTTTTAACTTCACTTAGCCTAAGTTCCTTTCCTTAAGCTCTGATTCAATCCAAAAGAGGAAAAAGACTCTTCTTTCTCTCAAGCTCCAAGATCCCATCTAAGGATTCATCTTCATGCCTCCATTCTCCTTATCTAAGGTTTAGAAAGCTTCTATTCAGGTATGTGGATATTCAATAAGGTATTCCTTTCACCCTATACCCAAAACTCCCAAATTCTATATTAATTTTATGAACTTTCAAATTAGGGTTCTTACCCAATTCTTATAGGCTTTTCTCATGACTCTACTATGAAATTACTATTAAATTGCATGATTTTGTATGGGTTTTTACATGTGAACTCCTATTTCATGAATTGAAGGGAGATTATAGCAAATTTTTCATGCATGAATTGTTTCAAGTAAATTGGGATATTTGATAGTATGATTTCATGAATTTCAAGCAAGTGCATGCCTATTTCCTTTATTTTATGAAAGTATATGTTATTATGAAATTGAACTAGGGCCATGCAAGTTTTAAAGTTATGAATTATTATGCAAGACAAGACACCTGATTTGCCATCAATGCTCATAAATCATTTTCTAAACTAAGGTTCGTGAGTAGCATAAAGATCCAGGTTATGAATATATTTATGAACAAGCTTTGACATCTAGATATGTCACATGTATGTGAGCTTCATGTTATATTTTGGGATTAGTATTTACCATCGAGTTGGACCGGGTGAGAGTACCCTTAGTCCCAAAACTACGTGCCACTATAGGTTCCATCTGTGACTTATGACAAGATCCTGATATGACATGGTTCTAACCTTGGCCGGTTAGGATAACCTTTTTCAGTGTGAGTGCATGACACTGTACTCCATGTAGCTCTACATGGTTTATATTGGTTTAGAGAAACTCCCACATGATTATTTTCAAGCTATACAATTATATGATACTCTACTTCAAATCTTGACTTTACTTCATGTTTTATGTCTTATATCCTTATATTTACTTATGTTATATCTCTATACAAATGAGCCCATTTTAAGCATATTTTAAGTATGTTTTTATCATGATCATGCATATCTCACATATTTTGTACATCATATAGTACTAATGCATATTTTGTGTTGCATCCTCTTGATGATGCAGACTCAGGTTCCCTCCCTCAGGCACGTGGCTAGAAACTCCAGGCCATTCCAATCAGTGTTGGTGAGTCCTTATTGTTCGAGGGATAGTTATGATCTTAGTTATATTTTTATGGCTGTTTACTTTCATACTTCGAGTTAGCTAGGGTCTTGTCCTAGCAACTCCCTATGTCATGTGTAGAGGCTTTTCAGACATAGACAATATTCGAGTCTCTTTCAGATCATGTTTCATTTTGACTTTATCACATACGAATTGGGTTTCCTAGCTTTTATTTATTCTTCCTCTATGTTATCTTATGAACACCTGAGTTATGCTATGACCAAGGTATAGCTCGAGGAACTTATGGTCCTAGGTCCCATGTTACATTTAGGGGTAGCCTCGGGGCGTGACAAAAGATTATTAATGTGTGGATTCCATTATCACAAAAATATTCCCCTATGGCACACCTAGAATATTGGGCAACATCATATCCTGGTACTCTACAAGCCATATCTAGAAGAGTACTTTTTATAAATGTGTTGTGCACAATATTCTAAGAGCAAAGAGCTACATAACATGTCAGAATAGTTACACTTCTTTTTCTAAAATCGTGCAATAGAGTTGAGTTTTTAGCATTGTAATTATTATTTAGGTAAAGAGAGATTCCTGATACTAGGCTGATTGAGGTTAGCCAAAGGCTAGATACAGCTGCAGGTAAGGGTACTATTAGGATAAAAATTGCAGAGATACCCTACCCTGACGCCTAGGGGGGAGACATCTTCTAGGTCCCCTATAGTTTCTCCACCACCTCAGGAGCCTCCGAGGGCTACTGGACCCCCAAATCCACCTTTAGTACAACCTCTAGCTCATCCTATTCCATATGACTAGGATTTCAGGAGAACAATGTGTATGTTGACATAGTTAGTAGCTGCACAACGTCAGCCAGTTATACCAGATGTTGCCGAACCTTCTGAAGGGCCTAAAAGTTTGAGAGTTTGTGAGTTTCAGGCCTTGAGTCCTCTAGAATTTACAGGGATAAATCACAAAGAGGACCCTCAACACTTTGTAAATAGCTTCACAGGATCTTTAGGATCATGCATGCCTCAGCAATTGAGTCAGTTGAGTTGGCAGCATTTCAGTTGCATGATGTTGTAGTGTTGTGGTACATGATTTGATAGAGATCAGAGGGAGAGATACACCTCCACGCACTTGGGAGAGGTTTACAGAGTCCTTTATATATCATTATTTTACACTAGAGAATTAGGATGCTCAAGTAGATCAATTTCTGAACCTCCAACAGGGAAGCATGAACGCTCGAGAGTGTGGACAGAGATTTGATTCTTTGGCTAGATATGCACCAACATTTATTGATATGATGCATGATGGGGTACATCAATTTGTAGAAGGGCTTGCTTCAAACTATATTGAGGCTTGTTCTACAACCACACTAAATAAGGATATGGACATGTCACAGATTTATACCTTTGCACAGGAAATAGAGGAGCGCCGACATCATTAGTATATGGCTGAGGGGATTGAGAGAGACCAGTAGAAGAGAGTTAGGCCCAATAGTTTGCAAGTAGAGTTTAAGGGTGGTCCAAGACCTCGGTATTTCAACAGGCGACCTAGGACTCTACCATAACAGTTCTAAGATAGCATACTTAATCATCGGTGACAGTCAAGCCCAAGAAAGGGTTCACGAGGATCAGGATCTCAGAAACAAAGAAGTTTATACCAGGCTAGATCAACCTCATCATATTGTGCTACTTATGGAAAAATGCACTTTAGGAGATACAAGCAGGGTTCTACAACTTGTTATTCTTATGGATAGGAGGGGCATATATGGAGGAACTGCCCGACCAAAGATCAGGATGGTATGGGTCAATAGATCGAATCAGCATTAGCATATTCTACGGGGCATGATATCCAGACTACAAAAAGTAGAGGCAGAGGCAAAAGCCAAGGGGGATTATCTAGTTATGGCATTGGTCAGAACTGTGCATATGCATTAGAAGACCATCAGGATTAAGAGTCATCACCAGATGTTATGACAGGTACATTGAATATGTTCTCCCACTGTGTTTATGCGTTAATAGATCAAGGCTCTACACTATCCTATGTTACTCTATTAATTATGGGGAAATTTTGTATACCACCAGAGTAGTTACAATGACCCTTTGTTGTATCTACACAGGTTGATGAGTCTATCATATCCAAGAGAGTCTATTGAGGGTGCGCGGTAGATCTTATTAGCTATCAAACCTTTGTAGACCTGGTAGATCCGTAAATGGTCAATTTTGACATTATTATGGGAATAGACTTGTTAGAATCATATTATGCTAATGTTGAGTGCTGGACAAAGGTTGTTAGATTCTATTTTTTAGGGGAGTCAGTCCGAGAATGGAAAGGTAATGCAGTGACGTTGAAAGGTAGGTTTATTTCTTATCTATGAGCAAGAAAGATGATTTCTAAGGGATGTATTTATCATATCATTCGAGTTTAAGATATATATGCAAAACCACAACCTCTTCAGTCTATTCTGGTGGTCAATGATTTTCAAATGTGTTTCTAGACAAGCAACCTAGTATTCCCCAGAGTAATAAATTGATTTTTCCATTGATATATCGCCAGGTATGCCACCTTTATTGATTTCTCCTTATAGAATGGATCTTACTGAGCTAAAGGTGATGGAAGAGCAGTTGAAATATTTTCTCAATAAAAGCTTTATCAAACGTAGTGCTTCACTATAGGGTGTGCGTGTATTATTTGTGACAAAGAAAGATGGCTCACTGAGGATGTGTAAAGATTATCGGTAGCTAAATAAGGTTACTATAAAGAATAACTATCCCCTACCAAGAATTGATGATTTGTTTGATCAGTTGTAGGGTGATAAGTAATTCTCAAAGATTGACTTGCAGTCAAGGTACCATTAGGTGAAAGTTCAGGAGAAAGATATTCCAAAGACAGCTTTTAGGACCAAATATAGTCACTTTGAATTTCTTGTGAGGTCTTTTTGACTGGCAATTGTCCCAACAGTGTTTATAGACCTGATAAACAACATATTCAAGCTATATCTACAATGTTTCATGATCATATTTATCAATTGTATTTTGGTACACTAATGCTCACAAGCTGAGCATGTGGATCATTTGTGAGCAGTTCTTCAGGTTCTTCGAGATCAGGAGCTTTCTGCAAAGTTTTCTAAGTGTTCAGTCTAGTTAAACTATGTGGCTTTTTAGGCCATATTCTATCATATATGGGTATTGTAAGAAGATTAAATCCATGAAGACTTGACCTAGGCCCACGACTCTAACAGAGGTTTATAGTTTCTTGGGGTTAGTTGGGTAATACAGAAGGTACATGGAGGGGTTTTCTTTGCTTTTAACACCATTTACAAAGCTAACTCGGAAATAATCTAAGTTCTAGTAGACTAATTTCTAGTAGCTAAAGAACAGTAGACATCACCACCAGTTCTAGCCTTGCCAAAGGGTTCAAAGGTCTATGCAATATATTATGATGCTTTAGGTGTTGGGTTGGGGTATGTTCTGATACATCATGGTAAGGTGATCATGTAGGCTTCTAGACAGTTAAGAAAACATGAAAAAACTATCCAACCAATCATTTAAAGTTTTCTACAATTATGCATATGTTAAAGATCTTGAGAAACTATTTATATGGTGTTCATGTATCATAAAAGAATCCAATACATCTTCAAATTGAAAGATCTAAATTAGAGGCACCGTCGATGGCTTGAGCTACTAAAATACTATGATGTGGACACTTATATCATCCAGGGAAGGAGAATATGGTAGTTGATGCCCTCAGTCCCAGATCTATGGGCAGTTTATCCTATTTAAGAGTCGAGAGATGGGAGTTAGTTTGAGAGCTTTATCAGCTAGCTAGCTTTGGAGTCAAACTATTAGAGTCATATGATAGTGGGGTAACAGTTCAGAGTACATCAGGGTTATATCTAGTTGCAAAGGTTAAAGAGAGGTAGTATGACAATCCCTACCTAGTACATCTTAGAGTTAAGGCTCAGGAAAAGGAGTCTTTAGCCTTTCAGGTGATAGGAGACGGATTCCTGAGGTACAAGGATGAACATTGTGTTCTCGATGTTGTAAAACTTTAGCAGCGGATTATGGAGGAGACACATCATTCTCGTTATTCTATTTATCTAGGTTCAACAAAGATGTACCATGATATTAAGGAGATTTATTAGTTGCATGGGATGAAGAAGGACATCATCAAGTTTGTTGAACAGTGTCCTAACTTCTAGCAGGTGAAAGTTAAGCACCGGAAGCCTGTTGGGCTAGTTCAGTAAATAGACATTCCTCTATAGAAATAGGAAGCAATTAATATGGATTTTATTACAAAGGTTACCCCGGTCGTGGAGTAAGGTTGACTCTATTTTGGTGATAGTTGATAAGCTGAGAAAATTAGCCCACTTCTTTCTAGACAAGACTACTTTCACAACCAAAGACTATGAAGAGCTATAAATTAGAGATATTGTTAGGTTGCATGATGTCCCAGTATATATTATCTGATATAGAGGGGTACAATTTACCGCTAACTTCTAGAAGTCTTTCCAGAAGGGACTAGGGATGCAGGTTAGTCTCAGTACAACTTTTTACCCTCAAACAAATGGTTAGGTTGAACGCATAATTCAAATTCTCAAAGATATGTTACGGGTGTGTGTGCTATACTTCAAGGAAAGTTGGGGTGATCAGTTACCTCTTATTGGGTTTGCATATAATAGCAGTTATCATTCTAACATTAGGATGGTGCCTTTTGAGGCTTTGTATGGGCAAAAATGCCAATCTCCTATTAGATAGTTTGAGGTATGTCAGTCAGGGTTAATTGGACCCGACTTAGTGCAGTAGATAGTTGAGTAGGTGAAGGCTATTTGAGAAAAATTATTGACAGCTCAAAGCTGCTAGAATTCATACTCACATGTGTGATAAAAGGTATTTAGAGTTCTGTGTCGATGTTTGGGTATTCCTAAAAGTCTCACCTATGAAGGGTGTTATGAGATTTGGAAAGAAAGTCGAGCTTAGTTTGAGATTCATTGGGCTATACCAGATCCTTTGGAGGGTAGGACATGTATCTTACGAGCTAGAGTTGCCTTCATGTCTAGAGTCTATTCACCTAGTATTTTATGTATCAATGAAAGGGAAATGCATGGGAGATCCTTCTCGAGTTATTTCACAGGAGGATCTTCAGATTTTAGAGAACTTGTCCTAAGAGAAGACTCATGTTGTGATACTAGATAAGTAGGTCTATAGTTGAGGACCAAAGATGTGGCTTCTGTAAAGTTATTATGGAGCAATAAGAATATCAAAGAAATGACATGAGAAGCCGAAGATGATGTGATATCCAAATACCCACACATGTTCTGAGTACCAAAGTGACAAAACTAGAGGCCGAGGTGAGTTACCCCATTCAGTTACAACTTTTTATAATAGTTATGATTTGATTCATATAGTTGTTTATCAAGTTGCATCTTGTTAGTATATTGTATTGCCCTGTGAGGTATCTGGGTTTGGTTTATCAGTATTTCAGGTTTTTTGGTAGTCCTATTTATAGAGAAGACTCTACCAAAATTCTGAAAACTCCTAAAGACTTAGTCGTGTGAGTCTTATTTTCATTCGAGGATAAATGTTTCTAAGGGGGTAAGGATGTAACACGCTGCCTGTTTGAATGTTTAAATTAAACTATACTTTTATGGTGACAATAAAAGTAATTAATATGTTAGGAAGGATGTTTCACAAGATATTCTAATTGCACAATGTTCATATGTTATGTTTTGAAGTCAAGAAAGTTGCGAAATAAATGTCGGCAAAAGTTATCATATGTTACTTGAATAAATTCTCTTAAATTTGAGAAAAGTTTATTGGAGTTTTTTTCCCAATCTATAAAGATTTAGAGGCTCCCAACATACCAAGCGAAGCTCTATGAGTCTAGTTTCCAATGCACAAAACCTTTGTCCATAAAACTTCAGAATAGAGAGATATTCTCATTTTTTGACTATATAAGAAGACATGTGAAGTGGGATCAAGGTCAGTGGAAGGTTATATATAATAACCTCTCCATCGCTTCTTATTCATTTTATCACGTTCCCAGCTCAGAAAAATAAGATAAAAATCCCAAAATACTCCATAGATCCTTATGATCTTATCTTTGAAGCTTCATGAAAGTTTCTCTACGTCACGAGCTCATCATTTTGGTATTGGTTGCCCCATAAATTTTGTGGTATAGATTTAGAAGTGTTGTGGAAGTGGAGTATTCACCTATAGGGTGTTCTTGGTGCTATTACGAGAGTGTATAGATAGGTAAGAAATTCTTCTATTTATTTATAGCTACTTTAGACCACGAGTAGTATTTTATGGTGGAAATCTGTATCTTTTGTTAGATAGTCATGGTACCTTATATTTTTGTATGTTGATTCAGATCCGGCTCTATTGTAGTTTCACGGGGGTATGGGAAGAAGTCAATAGGCTACTTAAAATTATCAAAAAAGGTATGTTAATGTTATTTCCTTCTTTTGGCATGTTTCATTAAAAGCATAGGAGTAATACAATAAGATTGTCATCGTTGATTTACTCATAGCTAGGATTGCTTGTTGTTGGCTGATCGTGTTGTTATATTCATCCCTTGTCATGATTTTTATTCTATTGGTAGCAGCGTTGTGTTAGACATGGCTTAAGGATTATTTGTATAGGCCACTTACAGTTAAATTGCTTGACTTTAGGCTATTCGATTGTTCATTAATTCCCTTGGGGCTATTGGGGTTAGTTGTAAAAATGTGACTTTAGCCTACGGGACTATGTACACATTGACTAAGGAGCTATTGAGATAAAAAAATCCTACTAGTTGTTTTGATTGCCTACGGGGCTAATAGGAAGCCAATTGGTTGTTATGCTTACCTACGGAGTTATATTAAGACATGTTCACTTAGGGGCTGCTTGATTGCCTTAGAGAGCTACATGTTGGTGTATACGGGGTTAAGTTAATGTCTAAGAAGGATACAGGTGGATGTCTACGGGGCTATGTTTATACTTCCATATCTATATTGATTGCCTACAATGCCATATTATGACCAATAGGGGTGTACAAATTGACTTGTATTTACTGAGCTTATGGGGGCTTGAGTAGGTTATTTGGTTATTTTTTGTACCTTCCAAGCTTATGGGGGCTCAGTTAGGTTGTTGTCTGATTATTATTGGAATGCCTATATTCAGGAGCTGGTAGTTACTCATGTTAATTTTGAATCTCTGATCTAGTTGACTTCGACACTTTATGATTTTTGTACAATTATTATCTCACCTTAAATGCTTGGTACATTATCTCGTACTGACACTCTATTGCTTGTAGGCTTTGCATTTATGCCTGCAGGTCCCAATAGACAACTAGAAAGACATTCTCAGCAGCATGATTGAATTCCAGCAGGTTGGCGAGCCCCTTTCTTCCGGAGCTAGCAGAGTTTATGAGGTTTGTTCGCTTTAGTGTAGATAGGTTTTGGGTAGGTTGGGGCCATTTCCCGACCCTATTGTATTACTCTTAGAGATTTGCAAACTTTAGGTTGTATACATGTGCATTGTTGGCTATGTTGGCCATGTTGTTTTGTTCTTTTAGCACAGCGGCCTATTGGCCTTTATCGTATATGTACATAGATGCTCAGTTTATATGTTTCTAGACAGCATGGTGGCCTCGATGGCCCGCTGAGGATTTAGTTTCTGTTCTATATGAAATTTTAGGGTTTGCTGAGGTTATTATTGATTTTGTTGGCAGGGGCCTTGCTGGCCGATGGCTTATTTCTAAACTGAGATATACTTGTTTGTTCTCTTACTTTCATGGCTGGTATTCTACTGATAATGTAGTTTTCCAAAAGGATCGGCTCAGGTCTAGGATGGCAATAGGTGCCAGTTACATTGCTAAGTTGGGGCGTGACATTATAACTCCCTGGTTTGAGTAGCAATGGTTTAGTATTCATTGTATGAGGACCATACACCAGTACTTGGTCCTTATCAGTAACACACAAATATTTGATGACAAAATAACTAGTATTATGTTAGTAAATCAGAGGTTTGAATTAGAACTCCACTGTCCTAGAAACGTAGCCACAACTTTAATAGTAGGCGAGTCTTCCACCACATGTAGAATCATTACATCTTTTCATAGCATAGTTTCCTTATCAACCTATAGTTTATCCAGTTTCACCAATTTGGCTCTATCATTCAATACATGCACAATGAAATGTAGAGCCAAACCATTAAAAGTTATAATATTACCAGTAAAAAAATTTGCGTAGTTCTCCCCTCATTTGGAGCTGGATTCTATAGCACTTGCTTGCTCAATTAGGATAATTATTCCTTTGCCTAGATAAGTGAAGGACTAGTGGTTTATACCTGAGCATTATGCATTACCGTGTTCTTTTCAATACTCTTCACCTCTTGTATCAATTGTTTTCCAGTGTTAGTGATAGAGTTTTTTTGCAGCATGTCATTCCCCTTCTGAGTCCTGGACAACAATTTCATTGATTTAGATATACGTGAGTTGGTATCTAGGACAATCCTAGTACTTGATGTCCCTCCACTTATGATTTACTTTGAGAGTATGGTATTTGGAGGAGTAACCGTAATTCTGATCTTCACCATTTCCTTCTGGACTCTGCTAGTAGAATGGTTCACTGTCATCTGTCACGACCCAACTACTGGACTGCACGGGCACCTACACTAAGCACCTAGATAGGCGAACCCTTACCACCCGATCCAACAGACAATTGTAGAATTTAAAATTTACATGAAGAAATAGTCTTTATAATAATGCAAAACTCTTACAACTTAAATACAATGAAATCCCTTTACAAAACTAAAAAACAACCCTCCCTAGGAATCTGGTCTAAGAGGTATAAGAGTTCTAAAGGAAAAGTACAGAAAAATGTAAAAGAGACACAACTTCCATCATGGAATCGAAGGACAAAAATTGTTGGAGATCACCATCGTCCGGTACCTAAGAAACATCACTAACCCTGCAATCAGACTATACCAAATGTTATAGCAAGAGTAGTATCAGTACAAACAACACGTACTGGTAGGCATCATCGATCGACCCAAATCCACCACATAAACATCATACAAGAAATCAAGAGAAAATTTGTAGTATAAATTATAGTATTCCAATCCCTCATCATCCACCTTTAAAACCATCCTGTGACCCCTATGGACCTACTAGTTCTATCCCAAGCCTTCCTATCCCACTTCCGCTGCCAACTCCACCAGTTGGCGGCCCTTCAACCATTCTATCCTGGTCATAGCCAACTGGTCACACGTAATACTAGGACTTCCCGAGTCACACTTAGTTCTAGGACTTCCCAAGTCACCCTTAACACTAGACTTCCCAAGTCACCATTAACACTAGACTTCCTAAGTCACCCATCTTACCAACCACTATAAGCACCTCAGTGATTCCAGTCTCAACAATCAGGTCTACTATCCACCTCTGCTAGCCAGTTGAGAGACAAACTACAAAACCTTGACTTGCCACCTTGACTCGAGTTAAAATCCTAAGTCAACCACTTGAACCTTAGCCCTTATCCACATAATGGACTACCTCTGAGTTCTGTGTATGTAACCCCCAAGGTTTCTTACCCTTGACATCCCGCCAGTTCAGGCACTCACCAAATACTAGCCTTGTTTCACTAATCCAGTCAAACCTGACTCTCTATGAACCTTAGGCCCTCCAAGTTCACTCGTTTTGCACCCCTCAAGCAATACTCACCGACAAAACAAAACAACCAAGTCCATATGACTATCAATAATACCTCAGTCAACAACTAGACTCAATCACCTTATAAGTAATGCCCAACTATGCAAGTACACAGACCACATATAATTATGTCACAACTTTCAAACCACCCAGACCTTCCAAGGATCCCTAGGACATCATTTATGTCGTATAACATGCGATCTTGGTTCACAGAAGACCCACCTTGTCACTTAAGCACACCAATCCAGTGCTTTAAGGACCAATTATATGCCACATAATAATAAATCTCAGCCCTCTCAGGAACCCAACCTGTGAAAAACATCAATAACATATAACCCGGTTCACTCAAGGAACAAACATGTAAAGAACATCTATAAGAGATAACCCAGTTCACTCAAGGAACCAACATGTAAGGAACATCAATAAAAAATAACTCAGTTCACTCAAGGAACCAATATGTAAGGAACAACAAGTAACACATAGACCCAGTTCACTCAAGGAACCAACACATATGTAACACCCAATACCATACCAGGAGTGGTACCCGAGCCAACCACAATAGAACTTATACTAGTCCTGGTACCCGAGCCAACCGATAAGTATCCTATACCAGGCATGGTACCCGAGCTAACCATTATAGAACATGTACCAAGCGTGGTACCAAAACCAACTGAATGTCACACAAAATCAAACAGTCAACAAACAATGAACAAAATCACACTTGTAAACCAACAAGCAACAAAATCAAGTTCATTTCACATGACTGATAACCGGACAATTAGACATTCATAATCCCATTCCCTAAGCATGCATATCATACAATACTAAGCTTTAGTACATGACACATATAACATATTAGGAAAACCATAACAATCACCTAAGTGTTCAACATGCCATCCCGATCTACACTAAGACCAACCCCACACTTAAATTCAACTACCCGACCTCTCATAGATTGATATGCAATAATCACAATTTCAATAATTAAACTCGGTCCACAGATGGGATCATCAACAAATACAAACAATAATATATAGTTAGACACGCCCAAAGACTAATCCCTGGCTTACCCTTGTAATGACCCTTCCGGTTATTTCCACGTATACGTTTTCCTTGAACTGTTAGAGCTTGTTGTAGGGAACCCAAGTCACTTAAGGCTCGTCAGGACTGGTATTTCTGTGTCGGGCCCATTTGTTTGGTTGCATTATAAGTTTTGAAGTCAAGCAAATCGGCAAAAGTTATCGTAAGTTCTTTAATAAATTTTCTGAACTTTGGGTAAAATGTCTCAGGGCTTTTCTCTCAATATATAAAGAGTTATAAGTCCCCCAAAATACCAAATCGAAGGTCTACGAGTCTAGTTTCCTACGAACAAAACCTCACGTCCAAATGATCTCGGAGTAAACAGTTATGATTGTTTTACCGCGGACTGTCTGGCAGAAAATGGGTTGCGAACCGGGTCGCGAACCGGGTCGGGTCAAACTTGATTTAAGCCTCAACTTCACGTTTTAAAATGCTATTTCAGTTCCGAAACAGTGAAAAAACATAAGGGAGGATTCCGAGAGAGTTCTTGCGTATCAAAATCGTGCGATGGAGAGTTGCGAACTTAAATTTAAGAATTTTATTAATATCGCGTGCCTTTGAAAATATTTTACTTGAAAGTTGAATTTGGTAAAAAGTTACATTATTATTACCTTTTTAAAAATATTTTAAAGGTTTATGAAAAATATTTTTTTACGATATAATTGTATATGTATTTATTTTATAAGGTTTTTATACATTGTAATATTTTAACGGAGATAGTAAATTTAGTTATGTTAAAAATTATTATTATAATATAGTAGGTTTTATTTGAAATGATTTTCTATTAATTATGGTATATTCAAAAAGCTATATTTATTTTACCACGAACTTATGCAATACCCGAGTAGATATATATTGGGAAAAGAATATATTGGGTGTCACCTCCACCTCACACGTGGAGGTGGAGGGAGTGTCCAGCAAAGTCATAGGTTAGAGGTGGCATCATATTAACATGCTTATAATAATTAATCCTTAAAAAGGTTATAAAGGAATGCTTTATTTGTTGGCTGTAGATATACATATGTATATTTTGCTAACTTTAGCAGATATGCACCTGTACGCATATAGGCATACCACTACTATATGTATCTTTATAGGTTGAAGAAATTAGGTGTGGAAAAATATTTTGATGCGATATTAAGAAAAATCAATTATCTACGTCAAGTTATTCAAGCCCAAATCCGATTCTGATTTAGTTTTTGATTTTCTCGGAGTGGTTCGAGCTTGGACATCATCTTAGCAGCTTGTCATCGGACGACAGGTAGGTTAGGATTTATTTTCCCTAGACTCCACATATATAGGATAAAATTATATTAATGGGCATCCTTGGGTTGGTTTACTAGGTTGGTACCACAGACCTCGACCACTTTATTCATGTCCGCCTACTTTTGTTCCTCCGTTGCTTGTAGTATTTGCCAATATATTTTATTTACCCTTGTGGTCCTGTGAGGCCTTGTTGACCCTGGAACATAGAAGGTGGGATTTTGGGAATGTTCGCGAGTCCCGGGCATAGAATTATCCTTCTAGGCTGGTTATGCTTGCTGAGTAGCTGTGGGCATGTGCAGGGTCGATAGGTTGATTGTTAGCTGCTGGGCAGCTAATGTGTTTGATCATACCATTTTCATGCATATAAAGAGGTTTTATACATGTTTTACTATGGTTTTGGCTTCGGGCCTACCGACACTATTTTCTAAACCTTGCATGGCCCGGGGGGCCCGTTCTTGATGGAAATAATTTGGAAATGGTTTGATTTAAGTTGTGAATAATCCGGGGAAAAGGAAGTAAAATTATGTTTTAAACCACCAGTTTTACTACTACGCTAGACTCGGCAGGGCCGGGGTGCTAGTTGAGTTTTATTGCTACTTGAGATGATTTTTAGCCTCGGTCGGGCCGAGCACCTGAGATGACTTTCTACTGTTTAGACCCGATTATGCTCGGGCACCCTTGGAGGGGTTTTTTTTAAAGATATTTTCCTACTACTTTAGTCCTGGACAGGGTCTGGGCATGCATATTTGAGACTGGGTCTCTATCTTAATACCGGACTTGCTTCCGGACGACATGTTTTGATACTGAGTTTTAGTATGGGGTCTGGGACCTCCATGGACCTTGCCATCTGGGCCAAGGGCTACGGGTTGCGTGTGCCGGAAGAGGGGTATATGGTGGAGTAGAGGTATACGGGCAGTGTCCTTCCATGGAACCTACCTGCTGGGCCGGATCGGCACCGGAGGAAGTACATACAGAGATACCATTTCAATTGAGACCCTCATGCATCATATCATTCATTGTTTGAGGCTCCACCCTTGTTTGTTGTTTGTTGATTGTACGCTCCGGTAGTATGGGATGCCGGAGGGTTTGTTTTCACTTGTTTGTGTTCCTCGGTTGTATGGGCGGCCGGGGGACTGTAGGTAGACTTTTGCTTTTACTTAGAGAATTATTTCCCTGTTACGGTTAAGTATGAAATTGGTTTACTGCTAGACTGTTAGTTTCTGGATTTGAGATTGATATGATTAGTTGAGTTTGATTCATGTCTCTGAGCATGCCTATCATTACTCTTTCTCTCTTCTTCTTACACTTGAGGTTACCGGTATACCGTCCATTTCGTAAACTTATTTTGTATACACTGTTATTGCAAGGACCCCAGGTGCATTGTTTCTTACTTTCACTTGTGCCTATGGTGTGTATATTCTTCTTACTAGCCTCACATGTGGTTCTGTTGATTTCCCACTGGGCTAGTTCCTGTGTACCTTTAATTGATTTCTGTGACTGCTTGCTTCTAATCTGTCTGTTACTACGCTTTTATCTTATATGTGCCCAGTCGGCCTATGATACCTATTGGGTACCTTATGCTTCGCATTTGGTGCTCACCCCTACCCCCCTGCATCTTTGGGTGCAGATCCTAGCGTGGGCCATCGCCGTTAGATCGTTGTGATTCGTGCTTGGAGATCTGTTGGGGACTACTTCAGACTGAGGGTGAGCTCTTGGCGATCGGAGCTTAGCTTTAGTTTATCTTTTGTTTCATGTACTCTATTACCATTCAGAGACATCTGTATATATAGTTTTGGATTATTTGCACTCCATGTATGTAGTTTGGCTCTATATTATGATACCAGGTCTTGGGCTTTGGTTTAGTTTCAGCATATGTATATATTTATATTCCTTTTATCTGTTCTCTTCGTCTTGTTCACTTATTTGTTAGATAGTAGCCCATTACTAACTGTCCTGGGCTACGGGAATTGGTTTGCCTACTGGGGGGTTGTAGGTGCCATCATGACCAAAAAATTGGGTCGTGACAACTTGGTATCAGAGCTTTAGGTTCACCGGTGTCATCGGTATAGGAGCCAATGTCTAGTAGAGTCCTGCGGATTGGGGCGGAGACATCCGTACTCAATCTTTGGGAGGCTACAGTGGCATTTTAGGAAATTTGACTCTTTCATTGCTTCTGTATCGTGTGTAAAACCCTTGAAGTTTCTAGAAATCTCATTTGTTCTACTTCATTCTCCCGCAGATGGTTCGTACGAGATCATCAGCATCACGCGAAAATGAGCCTCCCACTCCAGCTAAGGGTCGAGGACGCCCTCGATCAGTAGCACCTGCTAGAGCTGCTAGGGTGGAGATAGAGCCCGAGCAGCATGTGGATCAGGAGGCAGCCCAGGTACCACCAGCTCTAGTACCAGCTCCGGCACCAGCTCCAGTACCAGCCCCAGTGCCCACTTCTGTGCTAGCTCCAGCCGCAGCTCAGTCTCCAGACATTCGGGGATTACTATTACAGCTTTTGGGTGTGATTGGAGAGCGGCCTTCTGAGGTAGCGCAGACATCCACTCAGGGGCAGCCCTGGGTGCACAGAGCTCAGGAGCGCAGCCTGCTACTATGGCTCCCCGCGCGGAGGTCATTCCGGTTCCATCTGTTGCACAGCCTCTTGCTCCTCGTCCAGTTATGACAGAGTCAGAGCAGAAGGCGTTGGGTAGGTTTTTGAGGTTAGCACCTCCGAGGTTTGCTGGTACTTCAGGACAGGATCCACATGACTTTATTACTACCTGTGAGGAGATGTTGCATCATTTGGGTTTGTTGGAAACTCACGGGGTTGGTTATACTACCTATCAGTTGGAGGGCCCAGCGAAGTTATGGTGGAGGGCCCAGGTTGCTTGTAGACCACCATCGTTACCTCCTTTGACCTGGTCTGAGTTTTATGAGGCCTTTATGGCCAAGTTCCTACCACAGAGTGATTGTGAGCATCGCAGGGAGCAGTTTACTCACCTTGTGCAGGGGTCTACGACTATCTCAGAGTATGAGACTGATTTTCATCAGCTAGCACCGTTCGGAGCTATGATCATTCCTACCGAGGCAGATTGGATTTGCAGATTTGTATGGGGTTTGAGGCCAGAGATCAGGTAGCCAGCTGAGATATTCATTACCAGTGGTCGGTCATTCCAGGCTATTGTAGACTATGCCCGTACTGTGGAGGACTTACAGTGACATGATCAGGGGCCCAGAGATAAGAGGCCTCGATATCAGGGTGTCTATAGTGGTTCCAGATATGGCGGTAGAGGTCCTGGCCAGTGGAGCCAGAGTTATCAGCCATAGCAGCACTAGGGTCAGTCCAGCCAACCGGTTCAGGCTTCCCTTCAGACATTCGGTAGTACCCAGTTCGAGCAGGGTCAGGGCAGCCATCAGGGCTATAGCGGCCAGTCTTCGAAGGGTACAGTTTCTGGGGCATCAGGCTGTGGTAGTTATACGGGATCTGCTGTTTCATCCTGACCGAGTAGGCCGCCAGGGGCTTGTTTTACTTGTGGTGTGATTGGTCATTTTGCTAGAGATTGCCCTCAGCAGGGTGCAGTTCAGTTGGCCGAGCCTTTACGAGCAGTTCAGCCTCCGGGTAGAATGGGTGGTCGTCAGATTAGAGGTGGTGCTCCACGTAGCAGAGCAGGTGGTAGGGATGGCAGTAAGGCAGGAGGAGGTCATCGTCAGTTTTACGTGGTCCTTAGGAGACCAGAGGCAGAGGCCTCAGATGCTGTGATTACAGGTATGATTTTTGTGTGCCATATGTCTGCTATGGCTTTATTTGATCCTGGATCCACTTGTTCATATGTATCTGCCTACTTTGTGTCTTGTTTAGGGTTGGCTAGTGAGCCATTATCTGTTCCTGTTTCTGTTTCGACCCCAGTAGGAGATTCTTTAGTAGTGGATCGGATTGTGAGATCTTGTATGCTATCTATTGGTGATTCAGAGACTTGGGGTGATTTGATGATTCTTGATATGCTAGATTTTGATGTGATACTGGGCATGGACTGGTTATCCCCTCACCGTGTGGTTTTGGATTGTTATGCCAAGACCATTACCATAGCTGTGCCCGGTGTATCCCCGGTTGTGTGGCAGGGTTCTGTTAGCCATGCACCATCTAGGATCATCTCTTGTCTTCGAGCTAGGAAGTTGATTTCCCGTGGGTGTTTAGCTTATCTAGCATATGTCCGAGATGTTAGTGCTGACCCTACTTCTCCTGAGTCTGTTCCTGTGGTTAGAGACTTCCTCGATGTGTTTCCTACCGACCTGCCAGGCCTTCCACCTGAGAGAGATATTGATTTCGCTATTGAGCTAGAGCCGGGCACTAGGCCCATTTCTATTTCTCCTTACCGTATGGCTCCTGCTGAGTTGAGGGGCTTAAGGAGCAGCTCCAGGATCTGTTAGCCAAGGGGTTTATTAGACCTAGTGTGTCACCTTGGGGTGCTCCTGTTCTCTTCGTGAAGAAGAAGGATGGGTCGATGCGCATGTGTATTGATTATCGGCAGCTGAATAGGGTGACAGTGAAGAATAGGTATCCGATGCCGAGGATTGATGATTTGTTTGACCAGCTTCAGGGTTCAGTCGTGTTTTCGAAGATTGATTTGAGGTCTGGCTACCATCAGTTGAGGATTAGGGCGGAGGACATCCCTAAGACAGCATTCAGGACACGTTATGGCCATTATGAGTTCCTGGTGATGTCTTTTGGGTTGACTAATTCCCCCGCAGCCTTTATGAACTTGATGCACAGGGTTCTTGGCCCGTATTTGGACTCATTTGTGATAGTTTTTATAGATGACATCTTGGTATACTCGCGTAGTAGAGATGAGCTTGAGCAGCACTTGAGGGTTATACTCCAGACTTTGAGAGATCATCGGCTTTATGCCAAGTTCTCAAAGTGCGAGTTTTGGCTTGAGTCAGTTGCATTCCTAGGGCACGTGGTGTCTAAGGATGTGATTAGGGTGGATCCGGGAAAGATTTTAGCGGTTTGTGAGTGGCCTAGACATACTACTGTTACTGAGGTCTGCATCTTTATTGGGTTAGCAGGTTAATACCGACGGTTCGTTGAGGGATTTTCTTCCATAGCAGCACCCCTGATTAGGCTGACTAGGAAGGATGTCCCATTTCAGTGGTCGGACCAGTGTGAGGATAGCTTCCAGAGGCTTAAGGCCTTATTGACTTCAACTTAAGTTTTGACTTTGCCGGTTGAGGGTCAGAGTTTCTCCGTGTATTGTGATGCTTCTGGGGTTGGTCTTGGTTGTGTGTTGATGCAGCAGGGTCGAGTAATAGCATATGCGTCGAGGCAGCTAAAGGTTCACAAGCGCAGCTACCCTACTCATGACTTAGAGTTGGCGGCGGTAGTTTTCGCGCTCAAGATCTGGAGGCATTACCTATATGGAGTTCACTGTGAGATCTTCACCGATCACCGAAGTCTTCAGTATATCACGAGTCAGCGAGAGTTGAACTCGAGACAGAGGAGATGGGTTGAGTTACTGAAGGACTATGACTTCACTATTCTGTATCATCCGGGCAAGGCAAACGTGGTAGCGGATGCCTTGAGCCGGAAGGCAGTAAGTATGGGTAGCCTAGCGTCTCTTTCAGTTTCAGAGAGACCATTGGCCTTGGACATCCAGTCCTTGGCTAACCATTTGGTTAGGCTTGACTTGTCGGATCCTAGCAGAGTTCTCGCCAGTGTCGAGGGTCGTTCTACTTTGATTGATCAGATTCAGAGCCGTCAGTTTAAGGATATCAGTTGTGTGACCTTCGTGATTGGGTTGTTCAGGGTGAGACCAGCCAGGCTACTCTAGATTCAGATGGGGTTCTGAGGTTTGATAGTCGCCTTTGTGTTCCGAGGATTAGTGATTTGATTCAGTTGATACTTCATGAGGCACATTGTACTAGATACTCCATTCACCCTGGCACAGCAAAGATGTATATAAACTTGAGACAGCCTTACTGGTGGAGTGGTATGAAGCAGGATATAGCGGATTTCGTATCTCGGTGCTTGAACTGTCAGCAGGTTAAGTTCGAGCACATGAGACCTGGTGGTTTGATGCAGCGACTTCCCATTCCTAAGTGGAAGTGGGAAGGGATTACTATGGACTTTGTTGTTGGTTTGCCTCGTACTTGTCATGGGTTTGATTCCATATGGGTGATTGTTGATAGGCTGACTAAGTCAGCACATTTCTTGCCGGTTCAGACTTCGTAAGGCGCAGAGAGGTTAGCTCAGATCTACCTTCGTGAGATTGTTCGGTTGCACGGGGTCCCAGCTTCTATCATTTCAGACCGCGACACTCAGTTCACATATCAGTTCTGGAGGGCTATTCAGCAAGATTTGGGTACAGAGATTCATCTTAGTACCGCTTTCCACCCTCAGACAGATGGCCAGTCCGAGAGGACCATTCAGATTCTGGAGGACATGCTTCGGGCCTCTGTTCTTGACTTTGGAGGTTCATGGGATCAGTTTGTTTCCTTGGCAGAGTTTGCTTATAATAACAACTTCCATTCGAGCATTGGCATGGCACCTTTTGAGGCCTTGTATGGTAGGCGTTGCAGATCACCGATTGGTTGGTTTGATGGTTTTAGTTCTGGGCCACAGAGCACAGATTTCCTTCGATATTCCTTAGACCGAGTCCGAGTGATTCAAGACAGACTTTGGGCAGCTCAGAGCAGGCAGAAGAGTTATGCTGATCGTCGGCTTCGTGCCTTAGAGTTTAGTGTCGGTGACTTGGTGTTTCTCTGTGTATCGCCCATGAAGGGCGTGATGAGATTTTGTAGGCGGGGCAAGCTTAGCCCCAGGTACATTGGGTCGTTTGAGATTCTTCAGAGGGTTGGTAGCGTTGCCTATCAGCTAGCCTTGCCTCCGATGTTTTCAGCTATACATCCTGTATTCCATGTTTCGATGTTGCATCGGTATGTCTCAGACGAGTCTCATGTGTTGTAGTGGGATTCAGTTCAGTTGGATGAGGGTTTAGCCTTTGTTGAGGAGCCATCAACTATTTTGGCCAGAGATGTCAGGAGATTGAGGTCTCGAGAGATCCCGGTTGTTAATGTTCAGTGAAGGCACCGTCCAGTCGAGGAGGCTACCTGGGAGACCGAGAGAGATATGCGGGATCAGTATCCGCAACTATTTTATCCTTCAGGTACCCCCCTTGACCTTGACTTTCGAGGACGAAAGTCCTTTTTAGTAGTGGATGATGTAATGACCCTTCCGGTTATTTCCACGTATACGTTTTCCTTGAACTGTTAGAGCTTGTTGTAGCGGACCCAAGTCACTTAAGGATCGTCAGGACCGGTATTTCGGTGTCGTGCCCATATGTTTGGTCGCATTATAAGTTTTGAAGTCAAGCAAATCGGCAAAAGTTATCGTAAGTTCTTTAATAAATTTTCCGAACTTTGGGTAAAATGTCTCAGGGCTTTTCTCTCAATATATAAAGAGTTAGAAGTCCCCCGAAATACCAAATCGAAGGTTTACGAATCTAGTTTCCCACGCACAAAACCTCACGTCCAAATGATCTCGGAGTAAAAAGTTATGATTGTTTTACCGCGGACTATCTGGCAGAAAATGGGTTGCGAACCGAGTCGCGAACCGGGTCGTGTCAAACTCGATTTAAGCCTCAACTTCACGTTTTAAAATGCCATTTCAGTTCTGAAACAGTGAGAAAATATAAGGGAGGATTCCGAGAGAGTTCTTGAGTATCAAAATCGTGCGATGTTTAGTTGTGAACTTAAATTTAAGAACTTTATTAATATCGCGTGCATTTGAAAATATTTTACTTGAAAGTTGAATTTGGTAAAAAGTTACATTATTATTACCTTTTTAAAAATATTTTAAAGGTTTATGAAAAATATTTTGTTACGATATAATTGTATATGTATTTATTTTATAAGGTTTTTATACATTGTAATATTTTAACGGAGATAGTAAATTTAGTTATGTTAAAAATTATTATTATAATATAGTAGGTTTTATTTGAAATGATTTTCTATTTTTTATGGTATATTCAAAAAGCTATATTTATTTTACCACGAACTTATGCAATACCCGAGTATATATATATTGGGAAAAGAATATATTGGGTGTCACCTCCACCTCACACGTGGAGGTGGAGGGAGTGTCCAGCAAAGTCATAGGTTAGAGGTGGCATCATATTACCATGCTTATAATAATTAATCCTTAAAAAGGTTATAAAGGAATGCTTTATTTGTTGGCTGTAGATATACATATGTATATTTTGCTAACTTTAGCAGATATGCATCTGTATGCATATAGGCATACCACTACTATATGTATCTTTATAGGTTGAAGAAATTAGGTGTGGAAAAATATTTTTATGCGATATTAAGAAAAATAAATTATCTACGTCAAGTTATTCAAGCCCAAATCCGATTCTGATTTAGTTTTGGATTTTCTCGGAGTGGTTCGAACTTGGACATCATCTTAGCAGCTTGTCATCGGACGACAGGTAGGTTACGGTTTATTTTCCCTAGACTCCGCATATATAGGATAAAATTGTATTAATGGGCATCCTTGGGTTGGTTTATTAGGTTGGTACCACAGACCTCGACTACTTTATTCATGTCCGCCTACTTTTGTTCCTCCATTGCTTATAGTATTTGCTGATATATTTTATTTACCCTTGTGGTCCTGTGAGGCCTTGTTGACTCTGGAACATAGAAGGTGGGATTTTGGGAATGTCCGCGAGTCCCGGGCATAGAATTATCCTTCTAGGCTGGTTATGCTTGCTGAGTAGTTGTGGGCCTGTGCAGGGTCGATAGGTTGATTGTGAGCTGCTGGGCAGCTAATGTGTTTGATCATACCATTTTCATGCATATAAAGAGGTTTTATACATGTTTTATTATGGTTTTGGCTTCGGGCCTACCGACACTATTTTCTAAACCTTGCATGGCCCGGGGGGCCCGTTCTTGATGGAAATAATTTGGAAATGGTTTGATTTAACTTGTGAATATTCCTGGGTAAAAGGAAGTAAAATTATATTTTAAAACACCAGTTTTACTACTACGCTAGACTCGGCAGGGTCGGGGTGCTAGTTGAGTTTTCTTGCTACTTGAGATGATTTTTAGCCTCGGTCGGACCGAGCACCTGAGATGACTTTCTAGTGTTTAGACCCGGTTATGCCCGGGCACCCTTGGAGGGGTTTTTTTTTGAGATATTTTCCTACTACTTTAGTCCTAGACAGGGTCTGGGCATGCATATTCGAGACTGGGTCTCTATCTTGATATCGAGACTGGGTCTCTATCTAGATACATGTTCTGATACTGAGTTTTAGTATGGGGTCTGGGACCTCCATGGACCTTGCTATCTGGGCCAGGGGCTACAGGCTGCGTGTGCCGGAGGAGGGGTATACGGTGGAGTAGAGGTATACGGGCAGAGTCCTTCCATGGAACCTACCTGTTGGGCCGGATCGGCGCCGGAGGAGGTACATACAGAGATACCATTTCACTTGAGATCTTCATGCATCATATCATTTATTGTTCGAGGCTCCACCCTTGTTTGTTGTTTGTTGATTGTACGCTCCGGTAGTATGGGATGCCGGAGGGTTTGTTTCACTTGTTTGTGTTCCTCGGTTGTATGGGCGGCCGGGGGACTGTAGGTAGACTTTTGCTATTTACTTACAGAATTATTCTCTATTAGGGATAAGTATGAGATTGGTTACTGCTAGACTGTTAGTTTTCTGGATTTGAGAGTGATATGATTAGTTGGGTTTGATTCATGTCTCTGAGCATGGCCTTATCATTACTCTTTCTCTCTTCTTCTTACACTTTGAGTGTTACCGGTTATACCGGTTCCATTTCGTAAACTTATTTTTGTATACACTGTTATTGCAAGTACCCCAGGTGCATTGTTTCTTTCTTTCACCTGTGCCTATGGTGTGTATATTCTGCTTACTAGCCTCACATGTGGTTCTGTTGATTTCCCTCTGGGCTAGTTCCTGTGTACCTTTCGTTGATTTCTGTGACTGCTTGCTTCTATTCTGTCTGTTACAACGCTTTTATCTTATATGTGCCCAGTCGGCCTATGATACCTACTGGGTACCTTATGCTTCGCATTTGGTGCTCACCCCTACCCCCCTGCATCTTTGGGTGCAGATCCTAGCGTGGGCCATCACCGTTAGATCGTTGTGATTCGTGCTTGGAGATCTGTCGGGGACTACTGCAGACTGAGGGTGAGCTCTTGGCGATCGGAGCTTAGCTTTAGTTTATCTTTTGCTTCATGTACTCTATTACCATTCAGAGACATCTGTATATATAGTTTTGGAATATTTGCACTCCATGTATGTAGTTTGGCTCTATACTATGATACCAGGTCTTGGGGTTTGGTTTAGTTTCTGCATATGTATATATTTATATCCCTTTTATCTGTTCTCTTCGTCTTGTTCTCTTATTTGTTAGGTAGTAGCCCATTACTAACTGTCCTGGGCTACGGGAATTGGTTCGCCTACTGGGGGGTTGTAGGTGCCATCATGACCAAGAAATTTGGTCGTGACAACCCTTTAGACGCATATTCCTTAGATACACCCATTCAAGAACCCTCCTTCAAGACAAACACAATATAAGGAAACATTCCCCTAACATTTAGACTCTGACCCTTCCTGTTTACAACTCTTCCGGTAATGGAGACATTCCCGAAGGTCCACTATAACCTGCCACATTTACCCATAACACTTTCTGTTTCCCGTAAACTACCCAACAGTATAATTTCCTGGAATCTAGCATCACACCCATTTATTTATTATAAATGAACCCAAAAAGAACCACATGTCCCACCATTATCATTTCCTAACAAATAAACTAGCCAAACCATACCCTATTCCTCTAAACTCCGTGCCCGTAGGCCTAAACATGAATTCTCCTTTTTTTCTATAATAGCAATATGAAATGGAAATAGGTCTAAGTCTACTCAATGAAAAAAAACCACCTACCTGGACGCTAGTAAGCTGCACCACACATATTCTGGCTTTGTGAAGGCATTTTCTGATGGATGACAAGCCCAAAATCTATGGTTTTGCATTCTTTTAGCCGGAATCTCCCCTCTCCGTGGCTTCCAAGCCTTGGAGCAACCTAGGAGAGCTCTTTAAGTAACCCTCATCTATTTTTGGGGCTGAAGGAGAGAGAATGATATTATAAAACCCATTTTTGGGTTTTCTGGTTGCGTCCTTCTACTATAGTGGCCTAAATACCGCCATAGCAGCACCATTGTAGCGGAAGCCGCCCGCTATAGCTGGTTGACAACCTTTGACTTCCACTATAGCAAGAATTTCTCCGCTATAGCAGTCATCGCCATAGCACAGTGTCAATTACTATAGAGGTTGACACAGAACAAAACCTTGAAAAATCCCCTAAAATGGCCCATTTCACAACACACTTCAAATCTTGACATTTCAAACCAACCCTTTCACGTCAACTTCGATATCGAGATTTCTACTCACCTGAATTCACTTTCGAAAAGTATTACGGACTACTTAATATCTTAGCTAATAGGAAATCTAGCTCAAACTAGACATTTTACCCAATACCCTCTCGTATTTCCCTATACCTTACCTTACTCAGAATTCGTCTGAGACTAGCCTAGCCCAAAATTTCCAACTCCCTAACCCGAAAGTTTTCTAACCCATTTCTTCCCACAAATAGATCACCCATAACGAGGTGATTTTTTAATAACGACTGAATAGGTACTTACAATAGAACCAATTTACCCATTATTCATCCCTGAACAATCTCTGAGGCAGAAGGAGAAGAAGGAGCCCGCCCTCTGAACCTTAACGCTCTACCATGACAGCATGAATATAGTCTTATGCAAGCCACCAAACTTTAAAATCCCTCGGCGTATCCAACTCAATCAAAATTTAATTCACACCTAATCTATCAAGGAATTCCTTCCTTCGGGCTGCACAAGTCTAATTAAATTACCCCTCCCTGAGTGCCCAAGAAATCTGGGGCTTCATCAAAACACCGAAGCAAAAGAAATTCACACTTAAAGAATGAAACAATTTTCCATGCCACGAGGACTAGATCCCTTTACGTTAAATGCTATACCAAGAGTTATACCAACTCGAACTCCATTTCGAAGCTTCTACGGGATACTATGGCTATCGCATATCATTGTATCACCTTGCTCCAATCAACACTACACCTCGAGACACTAAGTATCTCTAAATCATACAACACCAACATTCCATGGGAACTCATCCTAGCTTGAGATTTTTGTCAACTCTCGTCTTAGGGGAAATTCTACCCAGGTACTTACACCCTAACCAACCCTATAGTGAACACACCCACATCACTCAATGAGCAGTAACACCAGGTATTATCATCACCAACAAGAGGGATAACAATGTTAGAGAATCCATTTAGTAGCCCCACTCCCTCAACCAACCTTACCACCAAGGATTATCAATAATAAACCAGCCAATAATCACCCTCATAACATAAGCCTATGAGCAGTGTCCAACACAACTCAGTAAATTACGAGTCATTTTGCCAATTTCTACATGGGTGAATATTCCCACCAATGGTCAATCATAATTTTACCAATACCTCGGGATACCATATCTACCTTTTCCTTTTATCGTGCATGGGTGCTAAATAATTCATGCAATAGCTCGCAGCTCAATTAGCAATTTAAAATGACCTGGAAATGAAAAACAAAATAGGGGAAAATAGGATAGGGGTTATGCCCCTGCCTATCCCGCTATAACGGCTTGCACACCGCTATGGCGACCCCATATAGTAGCAGCACAGAAAATTTATCTCTGACAAATTCTCTAATTCTCCTTCCCTATTTTCAACATTAACACATGAAATCGTATTATGGTCTTAAACTTAACTTCAAGACCAACCTCAACTATGCATAATTAAGAATTTAGCACCATATTATAATAAAATCAGTTATAAAACACACCAGAACCACATACAATAACACATTCCCGCTATCGTACACAACTAGCCCCTTTTTTTCCTTTCTATGGTTCCCAACCAATCCTGATTGTCCTGAAACCAGAGCTCCCCCACAGTCATCAATCCCTTTTTGTTTCCTTACCATCTATATCAATAGTAAGTCTATACTCGAATGTAATGCAAACCATTCCAATTAAGGCATACTGTAATTTATCATTAAAGTAATCACAAATTTTAAAGCTGGAATAAATTGTCCTTAAGTCACAATTATGAGTTTCCACAAGGATTTTCTTACCACAATTCCCACTATTAAACAAGAATAGCCCTTGTCCCTGGTACTTATTCACATACCAACCACTTGAAACATAAGTTTTCACAAGTATATATATCATTTTTCCCTTATCATTTTTCCAATGGTAAGACCCTGCCCAGCATTTAGCATATTGTTTTCCCTTGAAATCACAAAACAAGAATTCTTTCAATCATTAACACATAACCAAGTTAAGACTCTTCACTAACCACAAATTTCAAAGTAACTCAAGCAATTACCCACCATACATTCGCAGTCATTCAAACAATGCAATGTATATAATCATAAATCTCAAGCTTCAACACTCAATCAAATCAGTTTTATTACCTCTTATTTGCCTCATGGATGACCGTTAGCCGATTCATCCATACCATTACATAGCCTCCCAGGCCAGATACCAATTACAACCTTCTCGGTTTCAATTTCCCCTTCTTGTGTCATCTCAATCAGAGTAAAATGACATCATTTTTCCTTGTCGAGATATCAATTAGAATCGAGAGATACCAAATGGGGTTAACCCATAAAAACAAGTAACAAACCACACGAAAGGAATGAAAGAAGAGAAATATTTCCTAGAATATTTCATAGATTCTGAAATATTAGATGTGGAAGTCAACTATCACGCCCCGAGACCACCCTCTAGGCATAACACGGGACCCGAGATCACAAGTGCCCCAAGTTGACCCTTGGTTATAGCATACTCAGACATTCATAAGAAAATATAGCAGAAGCATAAATAGAAAGCTAGGCAACCCAATCCATAAACAATAAAGTCGAGAAAGAACATAATCCGAAAGATAGACCCGAATACTAACTATTTCCAAAATCCTCTAACTATCATCAAGAGTTGATGGAACAACACCCCAACTAACTCAGAAATCTAAAGAAGGAACATGAAAGAAACTAACATAACTAAGGTCCCCGAATAATGAGGACTCACCAACCAAGCTGGAACACTGGCTAATCTCTAGCCACGAACTGAAGGGAAGGAGCCTGAATCTGCATCATCAAGATGATGCACCACAAAATATGTGTCAGTACTATATGTACTGAATATGTGAGAGAGGCATAAATATAGTAAAAACATACTTAGAATATGATTGAAACTGAGTTCATGCATAATTAAAGAAATTATAAGTAAATATCATAGTTAGAGAGTTGAGCATGAGATAGGAGTAAAACTTCAAATAAGATATCATAAAGCTTAGAAAAACTTGGAAACATTCATATGGGAGTTTCTTATAATCGACAATAGACCATGCGAGCTACATGTAATCTAACTATATAACCCTAGTTAGCAAAGCTTCCCCAAATGCTACCAAGGAATGGGACACCATAATTCAACTGTATAACTCTAGTTGGCAAAGCTGCCCTAATGCCCGCTAAAGCACATGATACCATGATCAAATATGGAACCACTTTCATAAGCCCATAGGGTGATTCATAACCAATGTTGGCAACGTAGTTTTGGACTTGGGTTATTGAACCTTTATCGCTCGGTGCTAAATACTACTCCCAAAACTTATATATGGCTCATGACATACTTGTGGCATATCTGATGCCAAATCTGTTTGAAAAGCATAAAGACACATTTGTCATGCAATTCTCATATCATTAGTCCTTGAAGCTTAGCATAGCCATAATTTGAAACATACTTTTCTTTTAAATTCATAACTTGAAGAATTAGGTATGCAATTTTATAAATACATAAGGCCATGTTATCTAAACATGCCAATTTTCACTTAAAATCATGCAATTTAATGGAATCATGGTAGAAATCATCTTTAATGCATAGGATTTTGAAATTAAATAAGGAACCTAAAATAAATCATAGATAAGTAATGAGAAATCATAAATTGATGCTTTAAAACTGAACCCATAAGTTTTCTCCAAATTGGGTAAGAACCCTAATTTCATAAATTCCTAAATCAAAGTAAAAATTATGAATTTTGGGCATAAGGGAGAAAGGGATCTCTTATTGAAGGCCCCCTTACCTTATTGAAGCTTGCTTGATCAAAGATGAAAATAAATAAAGGCTTGATCTTGGAGCTTGAAGGAGTTCTTTCTTCTTTGGGAATAGAATTTCTTAGAATGAGAAGAGTTTAGGCTATTAGGGAATAAAATCCTACTAAAAATGGTCCAAACGACCTCACTGAGGAGTTAAAATGGTAGGTAATTATAAAAATACCCCTAGAATTTAATTAAAGAAAATCTATTAAAAATATCAAATTCAAGAAGCATGGGTGCAATCCACAAGCCATAGACTGAACCATGACTTGTGGTTTCCACTCGTGGTTCTTGGACCAAGTGATCAACTACAGAAGATATTGTATGGGTCAACATGATAGACTGTAGTTCAAAATACGGTCTGTAGACCAACTCATAGTTTCTGGAGAATTTGGCAGACCTCAAATCAAGTTCCAAAAGTTAGAAGGACGATCCGTAGTTCAAACTACAGACCGTAGAAGCCAATCATGATTCCTAGAGAAATTGTCAGCCTTCTGATCTGATTCCACGAGTGGACAGGATAGGCTATAGACTGAACCATGGTCCATAGAACCAACTCATGGTTCTCAGACCAGAGACTAAACCAGCAGACTTAAACCACGACTCCACTCCATTGCTCATGGTTCAAACCATGGTCTGTGGTTTGGACCCATAATTTCTGGAAAGTTCAAAATTCTCAGATTTTCTAAGTTTGAAAGCTGGATCAAATTTTGGGGTGTTATAATATCTCCCTCTTGGGATCATTCATCCTTGAATAAAGACTAAGCAAGGAAAACTAGAGAGAAAACATCCCAACCAACCAACAAAATATAAATCTCAAGGATAAACATGAAAACTGAGCTTTTCAACTTGAAACATGATAAAACTAACTTCGGAAAACATGAATGCATGCTAGGATCATGAGAGAAACCGATGGAATAGAATTGGAGGGACATACTAAGGAGGGAACTATTACCTCACGCTGAAACTGGATCGGAAGGAAAGAGATGAGGGTGCTTGGCTTTCATGGATGCTTCTGTTTCCCAAGTAGCTCCCTCAACTTGCTGTTTTCTCCAAAGGACCTTTACTGAAGCGACTTCTTTGTTTCTCAACCTACGAATCTGATGATCAAGAATCTCCACGGGAACTTTCTCATAATTAAGGCTATCCTTCACACTCAGATCCTCCAAAGGAACAATCAAGGTCGGATTACCAACACAGTTCTTCAACAAGGAAACATGGAAAACTGGATGAACCGCTTCTAATTATGTTGGTACATCCAACTCATAAGCAATACTGTCAACTCTCCTCAGAGTCTGATAAGGACCTACATAACGGGTATTAATCATTCCTTTCTTGCCAAACCTTATCACACCTTTCATGGGTGACACTTTCGGAAATACCCAATCATCAACCTCAAACTCCAACTCTCTTCTCCTCACATCTACATATGATTTTTGTCGACTTTTGATACGCCCAAATTGCAACTCCAATTACGAAGCGTAAGCGGTCATCGTCAAATACAGAACCCAACTAAGGTTGGGGTCGATCCCACAGGGAATAAGGTGCAAATTAAGTCGTTAGTGAATTAAATGACTAGTAATCAATAGTTTCCAGTAAATTGGGGGGTTTGTATATGATCAATGTTTGAACAAGGCAAATAACTAATTTCGAGTTTGTACGAGTAATAATCGATATGAGAGTGAACTAGAGAAGTGTTCACCATGGCGTTGTAACAATTTCGACTCGAAGCTTAACCGGGTTCTTTCTATATGCATATCGTGTGATTGAATTAATGGTATCATCTAAATGTTTCTCAACCAAATAGACGAATTTCCTTTTCAATTCTCTCAAACTTGAAAATGTGAACTTTCTTATTTCAATCCTAAACATCAAGTAGATTAATCTAGTTACAGCATTAATCATAAGACGAGAGTTGGTAGTCTCGAATCCTCGTAGTTAATCAAATTTCCCGGTTTTAATCTCTTTGCTCAAGCAAATTAAACCTAGGCATGTTCTAATGTTTGCAACCACTAGAAAACGTAAATAACGAATGATTAACAACGTGACAACATATAAATTGAACCCTACGCTAGCCGGAATCTATATTGCTACTTTTGTCATGGCTCTTACAACCCTAGTTGTGGGTGGGAAGTTAGTTACTCATGCTATTAGGGAAAGAGAAGAAAATCATATTCATAATAGAAAGAAAAGATTCTTACGATATATGAACACAAGCTTCAATTATCCAAGAACACGAAGCCAAAATCCCAAGAACAATGGAAGAGAAGAAGAAAAACGTATTGTGTCGTGTTTTTCTCTCCAAAACTCGCTCCAAAAATATCCTAGAACTATTGGGTAATGAATAATAAAATAACCCTAACACAGGGTATTTATAGTAGTGCAGGAAATAAAGTCCAAAAATAGAATTTTTGGAATCCCGCGTCGCGTTGACGGGTCGCCTGACGGGCCGTCAAGCATGTGACTGGCCGTCACTTGGGCCATCACAGCTAAACAGTGATCTCCGAGGCAAATCTTCAGGTAAGTCGTCCACCAAGTGACGACTTACAACTTTCTATGCGTTTTATGACAAATTTTCAGGTAAGTCGTCACCTGCTCGACGACTTACATGTATATAGGGTAAAAAATGCATTTGAGGAGTGCGTTTTATCTTGGTCGCTTGGGTGACGGTCTGTCAGGTCACTGACGGACCGTCAGACGGGCTGTCACTCCTAGGCAGTTCTTTGACGACTTGTTGTCTCGTCCTGGTGGCCTGGCTGATGGCCAGTCACAGGTGTGACGGTCAGTCATGCCAGCTGTCAAGCTTAACCAGTTGAGGTTTTTGAACATTTTCTTCCGTTTCTATCTCTAGCTCCATTCCCTGCAAATATAACAATAAAACATCAAAAACGACAACGGTTGCTTGAAAACTGACGATTATTCTTAGTTAAAGGAGTCAAATGTGCCGTAGAATGGCGGCACTCAACACCCTCAACTTAAAACGTTCGCTTGTCCTCAAGCAACATGACAACAAAAACAAAAAGATGACTCAACTAAGAAAACAAACACGTGTCACTAGCAAATCATGGCCATTCAACAGCTTATTCAATTTAAATCAAGCCCCCTGGTAACACACAAATGTATGAAAATCTAACTTGTAAGGATCCAAACATGTCATTCCGATATGATAGAATATTCTGCATACACACACAATAACTATCCCAATAGTCAATAGATGATACAGAAATCTCGGTGCCCTCACCATAAAGAAGTCCCACACACAAGATTTGGGATTAAGTAAGGCGCTCACACTCACAAACGATTTCAAACAATGCACATTTGATGCCATAAGCTTGCCCTTGCTATTCTATTTCAGTTTTTCAGAAAGCCGCTCAGGATCACTACAGGACTTGTTTTGGCTTGTAATGAGGCTTCGGGTGCAGGTAGGATACGTTTGGGGAATAGTGACTAAACCTTCCTTGGAATCACCGACCTACTATTTCCACTTATCTTTACTTGGTCCATCCTTATTCACCTTTTTATTCCATTCTTTCTCTACAGGTGCGGCCTCTTTATTTTGACAATTCTTTTTCACCTTTTTTTTCGTTTCTCTTTTTTTTTTTTCTTAAGCACACACTCGAAATTTTCATTCTATTCACAACCAATCTTATCCATCCTATTTTTCTTATCATTTACCTCTATAGTAGCCACCCTCAACTTAGGCTGATTGCCTGAGTTGAGGTGCACGATGTCCAAGGAAGGACCAGGGCCAAAATAGGGATTCAAAGTTAAAAAGGAACGGTGACAGGTTATCAAAAAAATACGGTCAATTATGGCTCAAACAGGGATCAAAGAGATTATTTGCATTTGGATGGTCTTATAGACTAAGTGGACTGCACACAAAAAGGTCATGTGATCCTTTCTTAAGCAACCAACTTCAAGTTTAACAAAATAGACCGGGCAAGTTCTAGATGCATGCACAGAGTAAGAGTTTATAACAATAAGCTCACACACACTTGGCACCAAGAAACCATACCACTACTAACTATCAAAACATCATCTCGGCTTAAGCATAATTATTACAATCACAACCGAACAATGACATTCAAGGATCCATAATAGTCATCATTTCGAACGTAAGTACAAAATCAACTTTTTCAGAGGGGGCTCCTTTTAGTTCAACTTTCAAAAAGCCATGCTTGCTATAGACATCACAACACAACCAAAATTTAAACGACAACTTAAACATGCCGGTTCTACTAGATAGCACACCGGAGGGAAAAGAAACACGGCAACAAAAACCCTCGGTGGTGAAAGACTCACAGGTATCCCAACACCCTCAACTTAGACTCATGCATTGTCTCCAATGCATACATGTGAAAGCTAAAACAATGAGAGAAAGGAATACCTGTGAAGCCCTTAGGCCTCAGAATGTGGTACGATGTTGGAGACAATCGGGGTCTCCAAGGTAGGTGCAGTCTCTGGAACAGGTGCAAGCAACATCATCACCCAATGCAACATCTACCTCAATATCATCAACGTTCAAGTGTTGTTGGCCTGCTTGTGCATTCATGTTTTGCCATAGCGTTCTTGCGAGCTCGGGGTCGTAGGGTAATATTGGTTCACCTGAGCGTCGGGTACTTGGCATGCACAACTCTGTACCCTGTAACAAACAAAAACAACAAATAAAAGTAAAAGCAGGAAAGTATGACTAAGAGTCAAATAAACACACCGGACTTAATAAACAATCGTATTCCCCGGCAACGGCGCCAAAATTTGATACGCCCAAATTACAACTCCAATTATGAAGCGTAAGCGGTCGTCGTCAAATATAGAACCCAACAAAGGTTGGGGTCGATCCCACAGGGAATAAGGTGCAAATTAAGTCGTTAGTGAATTAAATGACTAGTAATCAATAGTTTCCTGTAAATTGGGGGTTTGTATGTGATCAATGTTTGAACAAGGCAAATAACTAATTTCGAATTTGTATGAGTAATAATCGATATGAAAGTGAACTAGGGAAGTGTTCACCATGGCATTATAACAATTTCGACTCGAAGCTTAACCGGGTTCTTTCTATATGCATATCACGATGTGATTGAATTAATGGTATCATCTAAACGTTTCTCAACCAAATAGACGAATTTTCTTTTCAATTCTCTCGAACTTGAAAAGGTGAACTTTCTTATTTCAATCCTAACCATCAAGTAGATTAATCTAGTTATAGCATTAATCATAAGACGAGAGTTGGTAGTCTCGAATCCTCGTAGTTAATCAAATTTCCCGGTTTAAATCTCTTTGCTCAAGCAAATTAAACCTAGGCATGTTCTAATGTTTGCAACCACTAGAAAACGTAAATAACGAATGATTAAGAACGTGACAACATATAAATTGAACCCTACGCTACCCGGAATCTATATTGCTACTTTTCCCATGGCTCCCACAACCCTAATTGTGGGAAGTTAGTTACTCATGCTATTAGGAAAAGAGAAGAAAATCATATTCATAATAGAAAGAAAAGATTCTTACGATATATGAACACAAGCTTCAATTATCCAAGAACACGAAGCCAAAATCCCAAGAACAATGGAAAAGAAGAAGAAAAACGTACTTTGTCGTGTTTTTCTCTCCAAAACTCGCTCCAAAAATATCCTAGAACTATTGGGTAATGAATAATAAAATAACCCTAACACAGGGTATTTATAGTAGTGCAGGAAATAAAGTCCAAAAATAGAATTTTTGGAATCCCGCGTCGCGTTGACGGGTCGCCTAACGGGCTGTCAAGCATGTGACTGGCCATCACTTGGGCTGTCACAGCTAAAAAGTGAGCTCCGAGGCAAATCTTCAGGTAAGTCGTCCACCAGGTGACGACTTACAACTTTCTATGCGTTTTATGACAAATTTTCAGGTAAGTTGTCACCTGCTCGACGACTTACATGTATATAGGGTAAAAAATGCATTTGAGGAGTGCGTTTTATCTTGGTGGCTTGGGTGACGGTCTGTCAGGTCAGTGACGGGCCATCAGATGGGCCGTCACTCCTAGGCAGTGCTTCGATGACTTGTTGTCTCGTCCTGGCGGCCTGGCTGACGGCCAGTCACAGGTGTGACGGTCAGTCATGCCAGCCGTCAAGCTTAACCAGTTGAGGTTTTTGAACATTTTCTTCCGTTTCTATCTCTAGCTCCATTCCCTGCAAATATAACAATAAAACATCAAAAACGACAACGGTTGCTTGAAAACTCACGATTATTCTTAGTTAAAGGAGTCAAATGTGCCGTAGAATGGCGGCACATCAACTTTGAGTAGTCTTCAACCTTTCCCTAATAAGCTGAACCTTATCCATAGTCTCATCAACTGAATCTGGACCAATCATAGCTGCCTCACCTATTTTAGACCAACCAATAGGATACCTACACCTCTGCCCATAAAGTGTCTAATAAGGAGCCATCTGGATGTTAGAATTGAAGTTGTTTTTGTAGGAAAACTCGATAAGAGGTAAGTGAGCATCCCAACTACCTTTGAAATCAATCACACAAGCTCTCAACATATCCTCCAAAGTCTGAATAATACGCTCTACCTGGCCATCCGTTTGTGGGTGAAAAGTTGTGCCAAGCTTAACCTGGGTACCAAGACCCTTCTGAAATCACTTCCAAAACTGGGATGTAAACTGAGTACCCCTATCAGAAATGATAGACAATGGAACATCATACAATCTGACTATCTCCCGAATGTAGAGTCTGGCATAATCATCCATTGAATCCTTAGTCTTAATATCCCAAAAGTGGGATTACTTAGTCATCTGGTCGACAATCACCCAAATAGAATCATATTTCCTTTGAGTATGACGCAAACCAGTAATGAAATCCATATTGATCGCTTCCCACTTTCAAGTAGGAAGGTCAATATCCTGAGTTATACCACCCGATCGCTGATGTTCTACCTTCACTTGTTGATAGTTAGGACACTTAGCCTTAAAACCTACTATGTCTCTCTTCATGCCATTACACCAATAGACTTCCCGTAGGTCACGGTACATCTTGGTGGCACTGGGGTGAATAGAATACCTGGAGCTATGAGCCTCTGGCAAAATCCACTATCTTAACCCATCAATGTCAGGAACACACAATTGACCCTGATACCGAAGCACACCATCTCCCCCTTGGGAGAAAACCTCTACCCTTTGCTGATGGATGGAACCCTTTAGCTGGTGCAACATAGGATCACTGTCTTTCTTTTCCTTCACTTCAGCTACCAAAGATGATTCAGAACCATTTTGAACAATAACACCACCTTCTGTCGAATCTATAAGGAGAACTCCTAGTTGAGCAAGTCGATGAACATCCTTGGTCAATTCCTTCTTTTTGTCCTTAACCAAAGACACACTATCAATAGAAAATCTACTAAGTGCATCTTCCAAAACATTGGACTTACCCGAATGGTAAATCACACTCATGTCATAATCCTTAAGAAGCTCAAGCCATCTCCTTTGACGAAGATTCAATTCCTTTTGAGTGAACACATACGGAAGACTCTTATGATCGGTGAATATATCCACATGAGTACCATACAAGTAGTGTATCCAAATCTTCAAAGCAAAGATCACGGCTGCTAACTCAAGATCATGAGTAGGGTAGTTCTTCTCATGAATCTTAATCTATCTTGAATCATAAGCAATCACCTTACCACGCTGCATCAACACACAACCCAAACTAATCCTAGAAGTATCATAATATACGACAAAGTCATCTAGGCCCTTGGGTAGAGCCAACACTAGAGTTGTGGTCAATCTAGTCTTTAATTCCTAAAAATTCTTCTCACATAGATCAGACCACTGAAATTTAACCTTCTTCTGAGTCAACCGAGTCAAAGGGGAAGCAATGAAAGAAAACCCATCGACAAACCTCCTGTAGTAACCAGCCAAACCCAGAAAGCTTCTAATATCAAACGGAGAAGTGGGTCTAGGCCAGTTCTTTATTGCCTCAATCTTTTGAAAATCAACCTGAATACCATCTCTAGTGACAATATGACCCAGAAAAGCAACATATTGTATCCAAAACTCACACTTGCTAAACTTAGCAAATAGCTGCCAATCCTTCAGAGTTTAAACTACCACTCTCAAATGGTCTGCAGGCTCCTCCTCACCTCGAGAATAGATAATAATATCATCAATGAACACAATCACAAAAATATCCAAATACTTCTTGCACACACGATTCATCAAGTCCATAAAAGTTTCATGAGCATTCATTAGTCCAAAAGATATAACCACAAATTCATAGTGACCATACCGAGTCCTAAAGGCTGTCTTTGGAATGTCACACTCTCAAATACGAAGTTGATGATAACTGGATCTAAGTTCGAACTTAGAGAAAAAACTAGCACCCTGAAGTTAATCGAACAAGTCATCAATCCTAGGAATGGGATACTTATTCTTGATTGTGACCTCGTTCAACTTATGATAGTCGATACACATTCTGAGGGAACCATATTTCTTTTAAAACTGGAGCACCCTATGGAGAGATATTGGGTCGAATAAAACCCTTATCAAGGAGGTCTTTCAACTGATCTTTCAGTTCCTTAAGCTTTGCGGGAGCCATTCTATAGGGAGGAATAGCGATAGGATTTGTATCTAGGAGAAGATCTATTCAAAAGTCAATCTCCCGCTCGGGAGGAACTCCGAGCAAATCTTCAAGAAATACTTTAGGAAATTCATTCACTACAAGAACTAACTTAAGGGATGGGGTTTCAGACTCTGTGTCCATAACCCAAACTATATGATAAACATAGCCCTTAGAAATCATCTTCCTAGCCTTGATAAGATATAAAACGACCCTTCGAGGATGGAGGACTACCTTGCCACTCTATGACAGGTTCATTTGGAAACTTGATAATGATGACTCGAGTATGACAATCAACCAAGGAATAACAAGCATATAATCAATCGACCAAGAATAACATCAAAATCAATCATCTCCAACTCTACTAGATCCGCTAAGGTGACTCTATGAAGGATTGAGATAGGGCAATTTCAGTAGATTTTTTTTGCTAGGACTGAATCACCAACAGGAGTAGAAACATAAAAGGGTTATAAAAGTTGTTTAGGGCAAATTTTGAACTTGCAAGCAACATACGGGGTCACAAAATATAAGGAGGCACCCGGATACAATAAAACATACACATCAAGAGAGAAGACTTTCAACATACCAGTAACAATGTCCGGTGAACTCTCCTAGTCCTGGCGTGAGGACATGGCATAAAGGTGGTTCTGGAGCTGACCACCAAAACTAGAAGCAGTGCCCTGCTCGGATGGTTGACCTCCTAATACTGCTGGGGAAGATTGAGTCCTACCACCTCCCTTTCCCTTCCTGTCTAAAGGGTAAT